>PISX010004061.1:0-127129 GCA_004024625.1 Mellivora capensis | reverse complement strand
TATTTGTTAAAAAAAATATTGATTATTATGATGCCTGCTCCTTTATATATGCATTAGTCAACTGTAAGACAAAGCCAAATTGTAAGGCTCCACTGAGTATTTCTTGGTGTCAATATATTTTACCTTTTAATTCTGAACACCAATGTACTCTTCTAAAAACAGTGCTATCTGGGGCGCCTGGGTGGCTCGGGGGTTAAAGCCTCTGCCTTCGGCTTAGGTCATGATCCCAGGGTCCTGGGATCAAGCCAGGCACGGGGCTCTCTCCTCAGCAGGGAGCCTGCTTCCTCCTCTCTCTGCCTGCCTCTCTGCCTACTTAAGATCTCTGTCAAATAAATAAATAAAATCTTAAAAATAGTGCTACCTTGCTATCATAGATACTTTTAGTCTCCATATTTTTTTTTTTTTTTTACTGCTTGCCCATCAAGAGCTAGGTTACCTATCTAATCCTACTAGTCAACTTTGTCTCTGAAATAAACCAATTAATTTATATGTCCATAACACAGGCCACATACCTTCTGCACAGCTACTTAGGGCTTTTGCCCAGAAAAACACCATCATAACCGCCCAAAGAAGAGCTGCAGAAGACAAGCCTAAACAGGTTGAGAGCAAAGTCTCTGAATGCAAATCTTTGAGTTTAGACATCCTCTAAGTGAGCAACAGTGAAGACAGAAATATTTAAGGAGAAAAATAATATGATGAAACTAGCAATTACTTAAGAATAATCAGGAAGAGACATGTGGGACAGATAAGCAGAAACAAGGACCAAGATCAGTCAAGACTTTTTAAATATTGTATCATTAAATTCAAATTCAAAATAAACATTCATCCGATTGTCTAAACAGGGTTTTTGTTTTGTTTCTGGAAAATGAGGAAGAAAGGAGGAATTAGGAAGCCTTTAAGTACATCAGTATGTCACAGTAGTTAAGATTTATTAAACACTTAATATGTGGTAAGTACCATATATATATATTAGCTTACAAGAGTACCTCTTCTATAGGCTCTGTTTTTTACCAAAGAGGAAACTGAAGTACAACAAGGCTAAATAATTTGCCCAAGGCCATTCAGTAGTTAGTATGTTAGTAAAGCTGGGGTTTGAACCCAGGCAGTCTAACTCCAGTACACACATATATATACGTGAATACGAATATTTACATATGAATTACCAAGCCTTGCTGCACAAAAAAAGAGCCAATTTTCACATGTTGAAAGAGGACTCTGGGGACACCTGGGTGGCTCAGTCAGTTAAGCCTCTGCCTTCAGCTCAGGCCAGGATCTCAGGAGCCTAGAACTGAGTCCTGCATCAGGCTTCTTGCTCAGCGGGGAGCCTTCTCCCTCTGCCTGCTCTGCCTGCTCAGCCTGCTTGTGCTTGCTCACTCTCATTCTGTCTGACAAATAAATTTTAAAAATCTTTAAAAAAAAAAAAAAAGAAAAGAAAATTCAAGAGAGAAAGAAAAATGTTTTCAACAAATGGTCTTGGATAACTAGATATCTACATGAGAAAGAATGAATTTGGACCCCTATCTCACACTACATAAAAAATATTAGCTCAAAATAGAGATTTAAATTCAAGAGCTAATACTGTAAAACTCTTAGAAGAAAACATACATCTTTGTGACCTCAGATAAGTTTGTGACTTCTTAGATATAACCCCAAAATCATAACCCACAAAAACAAAAGTAAATTAGATTTCATTAACATGAAAAGCCATTTTGTGCTTCAAAGGACATCATTAAGAAAGTGAAAAAAACAGTCCACAGAATAGGAGAAAATATTTGTAAATCATATATCCAAGAAGGATTTAATATTCAGAATATATAAAGGGCTTTTACATCTGAGTAACAAAAAAAAAATCCAACTTAAAAATGGAGAAAGTTTATGAATAGACATTTCTCAAAAAAAGATACACAAATAGCTAAAATATACATGAAAAGATGCTCAACATCATTAATCACAGGGAAATGCAAATCAAAGCCACAGTGAAATACTACTTCACCTCCTCTACTATGATTATAAAAGATAAGACAAGAGTTTGTAAGGATGTGAAGAAATGAGAACTCTCAATTAGTTGGTAGGACTATAAAGTAGTACAACCGCTTTGGAAAATAATCAATTCCTCTATGTTAAACACAGAGTAACCATATGACTCAGCAATTCTACTCTGAGGAATATAAACAAGAGAAATGAAAATATAGATACAAAACTTCTACACAAATGTTCACAGCATTATTCCTCCTAGCCAAAAAAGAGAAAACCCGAATGTCTAGTAACTATTGGATAAATAATATGCAGTGTATTTATACAACGAACTATTCAACCATAAAAAGAAAAGAACCACTAAAAGTATGGATAAATCTTAAGGACACTATGCTAACTAAAGGAGCCAATCATAAAAGACTACATATTATATAATTCCATTTATATATGAAATGTCCACTGTAGATGAATCCATAGAAATAGAAAGTAAATAAGTGGTTGTGAAACACTGGTGGAAAGGGTGAAGCAGAGTAACTGCTAAACAGGTATGGGGTTTTCTACTGGGGTAAAGAAAATATTCAGAAGTTCAGAATGCTGATGATTGCATAACTCAATGGATATAATGAAAAGCCCTGAACCGTATACTTTAAAAGGGTAAATTTTATGGTATTGAAAAGTACCTCAGTAAAACTGTTATTAAAAAAAAAAAGAATTAGCTTGTATGAATGATGAATGATAATACGAATAAGGAAAAACAAAAAAGACAGAATTTAAGGCCAAAAATGACAATTATTAATGAAACAAACATTATATTCTTAAATAAAGTTTTAAAAATCCCTTTTAACTAGGATTAAAAATATATTTCACAAGCAATGAATTTAACTATTTAGCAACTTAACTGAAATGCAGCATAGTAAGAGGTTAAAAAAAAGTCACACTACAGTTTAGTATTTTTGCAATTAAGCTCCTTATTTCCTTCTGTCTTGCACTCAATTTTTAAATATTTTTATTTCATTCAAGATTTAAACACAGGAAGTATTTAATAGATGATACACAACGGATAAAACCCTTTAAAACTTGTAAAATTCCATGAATCTATAAGCTCAGCCTATTCCTTTTACCTTCCAATCACTTGTTAGGCTGGTATTACAATCACAGCAATAGTTCCTCTGTTTATTCTGACCCTGGATTTCTACCATCCTGTCAGCAAAGTAGCATAAAAAAATAGTCAAAGAAGCAGGCAAGGGGACCCCAGCCAGTGGTAAGTTCTGAGAGTACAGCTTCTAGGCAATTTTCACTACTCCCACTACCACTGTGTATTGTGTGCATATTTTGGCAACCTCTGCTTTTATGAAAAATGAGATAATATCAAGAGAGTATATATTTAATAAATTATTATGGTTTTTAAGGATCTATATATTCTCAGAGAATCTGTTCATCAATTCCTGTCAATGAAAAAAAGGGCAAAGAAAGTACTGCCATTACTCCAACCTATACAGAAGTGACACATCAATTTTCCCAACTAGGAATGGAAGACTGGAATACATATAAAATGGAAAGCAACTGGAGAACTTTGATATGCTGTGCAATTTCTAAAAATACATTTATATTCTGCAAAGTTTAAAGATGAGAACACAGATAACTGAACTTTTCATGAACTCATAAGTGACTAATAAATTATCCTATAGTATTATACTTTTAATTATATAATATTGTGTAAAAGGAACTTTCATTGAACATATATTCTGCTAGCAAACCAAGAACGACTTTGAAGGGTAAACTGTTCCTCCCTGATTAAAATTATCCATCATAAACCCCGATGATTTCCACTAACTTGTTACCATTTATTTTAGTGCATTCTTACACTTTTAGCAAGCAGAGTAATTCACATCTCTACTAAGGCTTCAAGGTGCTGCTACTCTCAACTGGCTTAATACCCTGAATAAAAGCTCAGTGGATTTTTACTTTTAATGGCTTACATCTTGACGAAACTTAATCATAATGTGATTACTTTCAATAACAAAGTTAAAATCTAAAGACCACCATAATGTGGTCAAAGAATACGGATGAAAGCACTCTAAAAATGAAGAAGAGGAGCTTTAGCATCAGACCAATTCCACCATTTAGTGTGAACATAAACAACAATCACTGAGCAGCTGAGAGATTTCATTTCTGTATTTCACATTATAAGAAATAAGTGACAGTCAACAAAAAAAAGATGCAGTACTTCATAGATATACCCGATTCAAAAAAATGGAAATATTTCAAATGATCTGTGATAAATAAGACAACCTATATGCGGCTGCAGCTTTCTCATCTGAGATTGCTTCACCTGCCTCCTCCCCCGATCAGTGTGACAACCACCCACCTGCAAGACTCTGGAGGTTGAAGACTCAAAGGGGGACCCTGTCACGAATGGAGAGCGGGGAATCCTTAACACTTTATTGAGTTTTGCCTCCAAGATCTCCACCAGGTTCCCACAGCAAATATCTGAGAAAAATCCCCTCCTGCTTCCAGCAATGGGTGGGGAAAAGCAATGATTTTTAAATACACTGGAGCCTTCTGTTCTTAACAAGACCTTCCCTCAGGAGAAACTAATGGGAGCCTAACCAGCTGGGGGTTTATCAGAGCTGAACTGATGAGGCGGAAGGGAAATACCCAACTCCAGCCCACTCTAGCCACCCTAACTTACCTGGGCGAGGGGGCTGGTGGTGACTAAGAATCACTTGTGAGTTTCACAGTTCAGAAGCTCTGGCTCACTAAAAGACTAAGACCTAATCATAGGACAACAGAATGCTTCTCCTCCCCTCACACCTTACCACCAAAAATGAATCTAGATACAAACCTTGCACTATTCACAAAAAATTAACTCAAAATTAATCACAGACCTAAATGTGAAATGCAAAACTATAAAACTCCTAGAAGATAACATAGAAGAAAACTTAGATGACCCTGGGTATGACAATGACTTTTTAGGTAAAACACCAAAAGCACAATCCCTGAAAAAAACAAAACAAAACTGATAAGCTGGACTTCTTTAAAATTAAAGCCTTGTGCTCTGTAAAACACAAGGTCAAGAGAATGAGAACACAGGCCATAGACTTGGAGAAAATATTTAGAAGACTGAGATCCAAAATATACAAAGAACTCTTAAAACTCAACAAGAAGAAAATGAACGACCCAACTAAAAAATGGGCCAAAGACATTAACAGACACCTCACCAAAGACATACAAATAGCAAACAAGCATATGAAAAGATGCTATATAACATATGTCACCAGAGAAACGCAAACTAAAACAAGGTGTTACTGCTACAAACTTAACAAAATAGCCAATATCCAGAACTGACAATATCAAATGCTGATAAAAATGGAGATCAAGAGTGACGCCTGGGTGGCTCAGTTGGTTAAGCGGCTGCCTTCGGCTCAGGTCATGATCCCAGCATCCTGGGATCGAGTCCCGCATCTGGCTCCTTGCTCAGCAGGGAGCCTGCTTCTCCCTCTGCCTCTGCCTGCCACTCTGTCTGCCTGTACTCGCTGGCTCTCTCTCCCTCTCTCTGACAAATA
This sequence comes from Mellivora capensis, assembly GCA_004024625.1. Classification (NCBI taxonomy): domain Eukaryota; kingdom Metazoa; phylum Chordata; class Mammalia; order Carnivora; family Mustelidae; genus Mellivora; species Mellivora capensis. Next base: position 121,589 of record PISX010004061.1, on the reverse strand, counting down.
AATTTAAAAAAAAAATTAAAAAAAAAAAAAGGAGATCAAGAGAACTCCTGTTCACTGCTGGTGTGAATGCAAAATGGTATGGCTACTCTGGATGACAGTCTGGTAGTTTCTTATAAAACCAAACATACTCTTATCATACATACAATCTCGTAACCGCACTTGTTGATATTTACCCAAAGGAGCTAAAAGCTTATATATAAACAAAAACCCGCACAGGGATATTTGTAGTTGCTTCATTCATAATTGCCAAAACTTGCAAGGAACCAATCTGCCCTTCAGTAGATGAAGGGATAACCAAACTGTAGTCATCCAGGCAATGAAATATTACTCAGCATTGAAAAATAATGAACTATCAGCCATGAAAAGACACAGAGCAAAAGTTAATAAGTGAAAGAAGTGAATGTGAAAGCGCTACAAACTGTATGATTCCAACTACAGGGACATTCTGGAAAAGGCAAAATTCTGGAGACAATAAGAAGATAATTGGTTACCAGGAGTTGGGGATTACAGGGCAAGAAGAGATGAATAGGTGGAACAGAGAGGATTTAGGCAATGAAACTATACTGTATGATACTGTATGGTGGATACACGTCATATATTTGCCAAAACCCATAGTATGCATAACAGCAAGAGTGAGCCTGAATATAAACATGGATTTTGGATGATAACGTGTCTGTGTTGGTTATTCAGTTATAACAAATGTCCCACTCTGGTGGAGGATGTTGATAATGGAGGGGGTAGGCTGAGCACAGACAGGGAAATATGGGAAATCTCTGTGCCTTCTGCTGAGCCCAAATACTGCTCAAAAAATAGTCTATTTTAAAAATTAATATATTAATAAATGAAGTTAGCTACATCTTCATGATTATAAGGGTGGACATCATTTTACTGCTGACTCACAATTTTAACATTCTGCTAGTCTGCTATTTAAGCAAAACTATAATGTGTACTATTTCTGCAGTAAAAGTGTAATAAAATGTTAAAAATAACTATGAAAGATGCATAGATCAACATTAAAACCTTCCTTAATGCAATATAACTATTTACAATAAACTTCCAATGGTATTTGAAAAATTATGTCAGTGAACTGCTTCCTTTTCATGTGAATGAAAGGAATATCAAAACAAGTAACTACCACATCCAGACTAACTCATAGTATTCACTGAGTTGAATAGGCCTCTAGTTACCTCTTCCACTATTACTTTCAGTAAGAATTTTTTATTATTGGTAAACAAATTAGAGTTGTTGAAAAAATATTCATTCTAACTATTCCTTGTTTTGGAGTTAGGATTTTCTCTAAAGGATTCAAAGTGAATTATATTTATTATCACAGGCAATTATTTAGAATAGCTTTTGATATATAAATATACTTTGAAATGAATCACTTGCTCACTCTACAAGAAATACAGGCATACACAGTGGTCTGGGTTAGAGAAACAAGAAACAATGTGCATTCTGACATATCAGGTAAAAACAGTCTTTTATCCCAGCATCCATTCTCAGATGCTTAATGGCTAAGTTCTTTTCTCAAGTATGGCAAAGTGAATTTTAAAAGAAAAATACAACCTATTATGAAAAATACTGTACAGAGACTGAATAGATGGAAAAGTCTGCTCCACTTTTTCTCCTTTTCAAAAGACAAAAAGAAAAAAAATACACAAAGGGAAAGCAATTTAGCAGAAAGTACTGCAATAGCTGATGCCACTAGATTTATAGTCACCTCTGGCAGAGTACTGCTGTGAAAAAGCAGAGGTACCGCTCTTACAAGAAAAGATTATGTACTTTCAAGAAAGGGTAAGATTAATCACTCCTCAATAGACAACCTCACCAAGAAAACTTCAAAAATTCTAGATAGCTCTTACTGAAAGGGAAACACAAACAAAACTTAAACTAGGGATATACAAAATCCCTACTTTAAAATTTTTAAAATCTCATTATTTAAACGGTAACTACCATATAATTTCTAAGACTATATATTTTACAAATAACATGTGCTAAGCAAACCTTAACTTTCAAATGAAGAATTATAAGACCAAAAATATTAGCTACTTTTTAGTTAAAACCCCTTCGTATTTTCCATTCTAAGGGAATCTAACTTACTCTAGAACAGCATTCATTTTTAATATTATTTATTATTTAAAGTAGGTTCCACACCTAATGTGGGGCTTGAACTCACAACCCTAAGATCAAGAGTCACATGCAATACCGACTGAGCCAGCCAGGAGCCCCTCAACATTCATTTTAAATCACAGCACCAGTAAAGAAATATGCTGAGCATGTCTTCATTTATTTGTCTTGGGTAACAACTTCCAAAAGGACTAACACCAGTTAGAGAAACGGAATCAAGTAGAAATTAGCCTTACTTACTGAATAAAATACTCATACTTAATGCTACTTGAAAATGATGTAGTGAGCAACTATAAAAATTTTTCAAAAAGCAGATCTGATTTCAGTTTTCAGTCAAAGTATCACTCATTATTCCCAAGGGACATGCAATATATCCAACTCTAAAGAAGGTAACCATGCACCTGAATTTGCTTCTAGGAACTTTATGAGTTTTCTTTTTTTTTTTTAAATACATTATTTTTCAGGTTGTTTTCATGTGACTAGGAACTGTGAAAATTAGTAATGGGAAACCTCACTAAAATAGAAGTTGGGAGGTGTTGGCAGGGGAGTTCTCAGGCCCCTACCGCTTGTGGTTAGTTGCAGAGCTAAAAGGAAGAGACGGACTTGACCATGCAGTGGATACTACTCTATTACTCCAGCCAGAGGAGGTGACACTTTCCTCATCACCTCCCAAGGCGACAGCTACACCAATGAGAAGCCACCACACTTTGAAATCCTGGTTTACTCAAATGGACTGATACTTCCTAACTGCCTTCCCAACTTACCCCATTTCTCCTTAAAAAAGGGTCCTGTCCTTTGTTCCCTGCACTTGCCTAGAGTTTTTCAGCAGCTGGTTTGTTCCAGGTTGCAATTCTCTTTCATTTTCTAATAAGCCCATCTGCTACTGGTAAAAACTGAGTTTTATTTTATTAATTTTGTGTAATTTCATTTTGATTTTATATCCTTACTATTTACATCCAAGAAAGGTTTAAGAAAGTAAACTCAGTTAACAGTACTTTTAAAATACCCATGTTTCCTATGTCATAATGAGACTTCATCTGTTATACAACAAAAATACATAAACCTGTGCTCACTTCGGCAACACATATACTAAAAAAATGCATAAACCTAGTATCTTAAGTATTCAACGTGAGTTGTATTTCAACAATGAAAAAAGTGCATGTTTTTCATATACTTTTTCCTGCTCCCTTTTGTAAACAAACATTTATATTTGTGTATCTACAGACTTGGATTTTGAATGCTAACAATGGATACAAAGTAAAGGACCCTACAATGGGATGGAATCCAGTACTTTATCCTCTTTAACAGGTACTCAGAACAACCAATCAGAAGATAGCTCTAGACAGAACAAGAAACTAAGATCCTAGAGCTGGAAAGACTCCAGATATGCATCCCAATTTCCTCATTGTACAGGAGACTGAAGCCCAGACTAAATTTTAGCTAGCTTAACCAAAATTAGTTTGAAGACTAGAACACAAATCTTCTAAAGATAAAATGATCCTTTGAAAATTCCTTTACCTTTTCCCTTCAGGATGGCAAAGTCAGGTTATGATTTTAAAGGTAAATGGTACTAAAAAACAAATGGAAAACACAGAATACCAAACAAAAATCCATCTACTTACAGAAGAAAGGCTTACTAAGCAGATTTGATTCCCTACTAATTTTCAATTCCATTCAGATTCTATCATACTTTGTTTCCCTCAAAAAGAAATTCACTGCAAAGTAACTGCTTCTAGGCAGACATCGTTTCTAAAGTATAACTGCCTATTCCTCCCGCTGCAGTAGTTCATGCTGAGAATCACAACCTACTGCTGACACAGTACTCATTCTTTCTTTTATACAAAGTCCTCTTTAATAAAGAGCTAAGAGTTGAGAAGTAAAAGTATTTCAAAGTCCTTGTTTCTCCTCTGGAGCTAGAATTCCAAATGACTAGAATTCTTCCATGGACAAAAATGATGGCAGCGGAGAAGAGGAAATAAAAATCTGGCTTAATTCTAGCTAAATTTCACTTTTAGCTATTTCACTTTGAACTAATCTGAACAAAAATCAGATTCCTCAATTTTTCCAATACTGTAATTGTTTTCAAAATAAAACTACTAAGCAGCAAGTCAAACATTCTAATGCTATCTTACAAGTGCAAAATTACTAAACATTTACTGCCTACTATGCCCAAGAAACTTTCACATAGATTATCCCATTACATCTCAATAGAAATTTTGCAACCTTGTTACTGAGGAAAACAGGGTCGTTTCAATCACTCAAAGAAAAAAAGAACAGTACTTTTTCAAGATTTTTTAAAACGACTGCATTAGCTACAAAAATAAATGAAATTAAGGCATTCTTAAATAGTTCCTGACACCTAGTTGCCTCTCAACAAGTATCTGCTGAAATGAAGTAATGAAGGACCTGAATATTAAAACTACAGAAAAACTTTCAAAATATCATATATTGAGTATTCACCAAACCGTCTCTCCATGGCCTTAAAAGCTACACATATGGGGCACCTGGGTGGCTCAGAGGGTTAAAGCCTCTCTGTCTTCGGCTCAGGTCATGATCTCAGAGTCCTGGGATGGAGCCCCGCATCAGGCTCTCTGCTCAGCAGGGAGCCTGCTTCCCCCTCTCTCTGCCTGCCTCTCTGCCTACTTGTGATCTCTCTCTGTCAAATAAATAAATAAAATCTTTAAAAAAAAAAAAAAAGCTACACATATGCATTATTACATTGAATCGTGATGCTAACCTCATGACCTCAGTAGGATTATTATCCTATTTAACTGGTGAACAACCTGGGCTAAGTCCAGTGGAACACCTGGAATTATGTGAGGCTAAGCTGCCATACTGACAGCAGGGGCAACCCTGGCATTTAGTACGTAGAAGCCAGAGATATTAAATGGCTTGCAATGTGCTGGATAAACTCACTGAATTATCCAGTCCAAAATGCTACCACTACTGAGAGACACTAATCAAGATAACTCAGGTTAACATTCAAGATTCTCCATCAACTGGCTCCTATTTCTGTCTCCAACTCAATTAGCATCACTATTCCAAACTCTCTTTAGTACTCCTCTTAATGATCATAATCCACTTTTCTACTGTTGCCCATACTGTTTGCCTAGAATAATTTTCCCAGTCTGTCTTCCCTATTACTCTATGTGATCCCCATCTACTAATGTGGCATCAAATGTAATGACTTTACCTGCAATCTGACTTTGCCAAATGTCAGTAAAGTCCTAAATAATACTCTAAATTCAATTGTTTAACTAGTTTGGTCTTTTAGTTAGGGCTGGAAACTTTCTGAAGCACCACATTCTCCATTTTTTTTTTTTTGAATACTCACCTAGAACAATACACAGCCACTGGGAATTACAGAATTGTTTCTTGAAGAATACAGCATCTTCATTTTAAAAGGTGGGGTTAAAAAAAAAATTGAAAGACACCTCAATTCCTTAGTGTCAAGAAAAGAACCAGAATTCAGGCCACAGTTTATAATCTAATGTTAGCACTTAATAAGTGTTGGTTAAATGAACTCCAACATACAAAAACCAACTTGTGAGCCTGCACTCAACAATATTACATTACACTAGAGTGTAGAGGACAATCTATGCCTTAAAATATATGGAAAAAACCAATCCAAGCCTTATCAGAGATTGCCTATTTTACTGTATCTTCCACAAGTTAAGAAGACAATAAATGAGGTTCTTAAATAATGCTGATAATTATAAAAATTCATACATATTTTTTAAAAACTCAGTAAATTTGAAGTTTCATTTTTCTGCTTAGTCCTTGAAATAGTCACATATAACATGACTTCATTGTATTCAGACAAAAATATGTTACAAAGGCCAGGGTACCTCATGGTTACAGTAATTCAAAATCATACTAGTAAACCAGGAGTCTAGATAAGGACAACAATAACATTACTAGAAATGCCTTCATTCTTCAGTTAAAACCTTTTTTCCCTTTCTAGATATTGATATGAAAATAGATAATTAGAAATTGTATCCCAATAATTTTTAACCCGGATTAATCATAAAAATCAAATTATACCTACTTCTACATGACAAAAAGAAGAGAATTAAGATAATTAAATCCTATCACTGCTATATGACTTAGTATATAAAATTACATTTTCCTGCTTCCTATCAGTAAATGCATTCCAACCTCACACTGTTTTCAGAAACCAAGGAGAATGAACACAAAGCATGTTTATAGTATCATTCACTAGCTATACATTAATGCAAGAGACATATTAAATATATCTTGCCTCATTACTAGTTAGAAAATTATTTAAAAATTCAGGCTTTCACTAATTCTTATCTGTAAACATTAGATATCAGATGTAACTTTCTCATCTAGTTTTTTTATACCTCAAAGTAGATTAATTTAGTACAACATTCTGAAAACATCTCCTAGTTTCTGCTCCACAATCAAAGGAAAGAAAACACTTTATCTACAAGAATATTTCTTCTCCAAGACACTTTTTAGGACAAATTTATTATAGGCTACAAGAGTCTAATGTGAGAGGAAAATAAAGGAGTAAAAGAAGTCAACTGAAATAGCAAAAAATATAAAAGAACAAGAGTAACAGAATAGATGTGTAATAAATCTGCATGTTAAGCCAGTAGAGCTTTGAAATTAGAAACTATTAATTTTAATTTAGCTTTGAAAATAACAAAGAACAGAAAAGTACAGATCTTAAATTACATATGTGCATATTAAATGAAAATAAAAAGGTCTTAGTCATTTTCTATAAATCAAAGCCACAATAAATAAAGCTCATAAGCTTATATGATACTTAAACCTAACAGAAGAAATGACTAGCTGCTATCACTGGTAGGCAAACCAATTTATCACTATGGAATGTTCACATAAATCTCATTAAAAAGTAGAAATGTATTTGGTAAATAGTTTTCCTGACTTCATTCTAAATACAGTAGGAGAGATTCTAAAATTTAAACAAACAAAAAAAAGAGTATAACTAAACTATAATTACATGTTCACTTTCATTTAGTGTTTAGCTATTAAAACGTATAAGCAATTCATGTACAAGTGAGGATTCTGGACACCTGATCCTTGCTTTTATTTGGCAATTAGAATCAGGCCTATATTTTAATTCTGCTGCGCCAACTTGCTAATAACTCAAATGCATTAAGGGTAACAATCTTGTCTAAGGAAAACATTTGGTTTCATAAAATTGGACTCACTGGTGGTACTTACTCATATTAAAAAGGGCAAACTTGCTGTTAAAAAAAAAAGTGATATAGTATTGGAAAATTGAAAATTGAGACTACACAGAGACAACAGCAAAAGTTGAACCCATTTAAAAGAAAAGCAGAATCTAAAAATAACTAATTTAACTCTTTTTTTTCCCTTTTCTTTTAATCCAGTGATATTTGGGGGGGGGGGGGGAGGAGAACAACAATAACAACAAAAATCTCCTTTCAGTTCCAAACAGTCCATCTAGATCCAATAATGCACTATTCTTGTCACTATATGGAATTTTGCTGCCTAGTACCTAGTACCTAGTACCCACACTGACAAAATTAAAATTATTGTCCCATCTTCATGAGACTAAAATAGGAACCCTAAACTAGAAGGTATCGATCACTGGGTTTAGGAATAAAAACAACTAAACACTTGCAGCCAAAAATATTCTAGTCTCAAATATCTAGATATTTGGGCAAGAGCCCTTTACACATACTCTTAGAAATTCACAGATTCAGATCTAGCCTGGTCAGATTTTACCATTTTAATAGGAATGTCCACAGTACTGGTATTTACTATGAATGTAGACTTCACTCAGTAATACATATCAACGGCCTATCTGAAAAGTTTTATAAGTATTTTGAAAGATAACACACTAATCATAAGTGAAACTTGAGGCATATCCGATACCATATACAGTACTTTAGAAAATTATAAGGAAAATCAAGGCACACGTTTAACTAAAATGCAGGTTCCCTTCCCCTCTTCTCAGGAGCCAGATAAACCTAAAATGTGAGGGGTAAAACTCCTTCCTTCCTTTATTTTTTTGACAATAGTAATTCTATTGTGATCGTATGGTGATTTTTTTTTATTTACAAACACATTACTTCAATATGTAGAAACAGATATCCTAAAGATGAACAAAGCATTTGCTTTTAAAAGTCTTGCATTTAAGTTTAAAAATAAAGGTATTTTAGTTAAGGATGGTTAAATTTCATGATAAAAGCAAACAATTTTATTTCAAGTTCAACAGAATAAAAGTGAGAAGTATTCTCCACTGTTAAGACTAAAAAACTGAACAGGTATTTGGAAAAACTCTGCTATGCTATGACAAAACTATTATGGTTCATGCACAGTCAGGAAAAGTAATTCTCCATATACCAATGCTTCAGAGTACAGCTAACTTAACAGTTTTTACATACATATAACAAATGGAGGCTACAAAAGGGAAAGCATCAAGAGACTACACTTATCCATTTGCATTACCCTAACAAATTTTCTAATACTAGAAAGTTTTTCTAAAACTAGAAGATTCTAGAAAAAAGATATTTCTAGAAATATCAACTCTTCATAACTATTCATATAAACTTAATTAACAGGATTTGTCTTCTAATGTTTTTTCTCAATGGGCAAGTCAGAAACAACCAAATCAAATTCAACCTCTAATTCATTAGAATGATAAGTCATAAATTCAGTATCTTCCAATGCCCAATATTTTTAAAAAGCAATTAAGGTGTGTCCTATACTATTGCTTTTAAACCTCATTCCAAGCCACATTCCATTCAGAATACTCCTACACCCCTGGTATATACAAGCAGATAGATTTCCCCTTGGAAACTTCTAGCTCCTTGCAAAGACAGTAGTTACTACAGCAAAACTTTAGAACTCTACGTGGATACATATTTAGCTACTATAAACTTAGAGATGAGAAACACCCCAGCAACATATAGCCTGAATAGATGTATAATCAAGGGGAAAGCCAATACCACATGATTTCATGGTATATATATCTACATATCTGACCACACCATTTCTTTGGAATTAAAACAGGAAAAGCAACTAATAGCAGTACAGAAGGACTGCAGAGAATATAGTAAAAGTTGGTTGCTGGGTTGGGGGAGGGGGGATTTAAATGAAAGGATACAGCCTTAAAGCACCAGTCTGAGTTCCAACTGCCAGGATCTTCTGTACAGGGTCAAAGGCCAGGGCTGAAGGTTGATAGGGAAATCCATGGCGAACAGTCTAGGGATGGGCAAATGACATCACAGCAAGGAAGGCAGCAAGCAGAATTCAAAAGCAGAAAAGTCAACAAAGGCATTAGCATCTAGAACCAATTATAAGTGATGCAGAACCCATACAAATGCACTTACTGCCTTAAAAAAAAAATAAAACCCTATAAATGTATATTAACAAAACTTATTCACATAGAACCTGAAATTTTTTAAAAAGTGTGTATATACATAAATATACATCTCTCCCAATTTTACATTTTAATTTCTACCTTTCCATAATACTGATGTTCTATAGAAGAAAATTTCTTATTAACATTTTATACTATCATGTCTGATACCAAAATACTAAAGTTAGTGGTAGTCAAAAATTCTGGAAATTAATATAAAAATGCAATTCGTGCTTTATTTCAAGTGTGATAACTTTGCCACTTTATGCAGATGCTAAATGACAAATATTGCTTAAAAAAAAAAAAAAAGCTGTCCTACACTAAGTTTTGTCAAGGATTCAGTAAAGCAATTATCAAACATCTATCCCCAAATTTTGCAACTGTAACAGAACGAAAATAAGTACATATGTTTTTGCATTTTGCTATTAAACCCTTAATTTTAGGGCATTAGGGCAAAATGTGTATTTAGACATTTTTAAGAAGCTGACTTTTAAACACATGGTATTTTATGGCAAGTATTAATATCAAGACAAATTTGTATTTCTCACTGAGCAGCCAGTGAATTAATTCGCTGCATCATTCTTTCCGAATTACAGACCGCTGTGGGAATGGTGCCATTAATGAGCAAAAATCACAGTACCAACTTTTTAATCAAACATATCGATAAAAGGACCCTGTGATTTCATATTTTAAGCTTCCTACCACATTTTAAGGGAAAGGTGAGAAACAAATATCCAGTTGAACTGGTTTGGCTTTTTGATGAACAATATACATTAGGCACCGTTTCCGAAGGAAACTTCGGAGTTGGTGAATTACATTAAAATATTTGAATACAAAGGCTCTAAGGTTATTAAGAATACTAATTAAAGGTCAGTAAGATACGTTAGAAGCAACTTTGAAATGACTGCTGCAAGCGAAAAGGGGAAAGAAAGAAAAAAAAAGCCCGAAAGGAGTAAGATGATGTCAATCTCCAAAATAACCCACTAAGCAAATGTTTGCTTGAGGAGGAGCGAGCCCTTCATCCGAGGTATAATTATTACTGGCGTTCTATTCCCTCGCACTCCCATGAAAAGCCCGAGCCGCCCCCTAAAACGACCCCAATTTTCGCGGGGCTGCGCGCTCCGTTCACCTTGCAGAGCTGAAAGTGCTCGGACTGGAGCGTTTCCTGGATCTCGGGCTCCCGGTTCCCAGCCGGGTGCTGCTGTTGCTGCTGCTGCTGCGAGGCCGAGGACGAGCCGGCGGTCAGGCCGTCCAGCACCTTCCTGATGTTGAATTTCCTCATGGTCTCGGCGGAGCTCCCCCGCAACCCGCGAGGGGAGGCAAGGGGCGTCCCCCCGGCGCGGGAAACGAGCCCGGGCCGAGGGCAGCTTCCACAGAGGACACGGAGGTGTGGGGCAGAGTGGGAGTGTGAGGGGAAAGAGGCAGCTGGGGAGAAGCACAAGATAATCCAAACAGGAAATACTGCGACGACGAGAGAGCAGCGGCCACCAGAACCCCGGACGGCGACCCCTCTTCTTCCGAGGCCGCCGCCGCTCGCCGCGGCAGCTGTGGCGCCGCTTCAGCCACCGCCGCCGCCGCCTCGCTCCGCGGCCCGGCGGCACAGCAGTGGCAGCGGCGCCCGGAGCCCGCACTGCCCAGCCTCACCTGGCCGCGGGCTGACTCTGCGCCGCGCCGCCGCCCCGGCTCGCCCCCGCCGCCACCGCCGCGTCCATGGCCCGCGGCCCCGCCGCTCGTCGCCCGCCCCGGCCCCGCAGTCCCTCGGCGCTTCCTCCCGCTCCTGCGCTTCCTCCTCCTCCTCCCGGGGGTCGCTGGCCCTCAGTCCACGGCCGCCGCTCGGCCTCCCCGCCGCTCAGAGCCTCTGCCCGCCTGGCATCACACGCTGGGCGCCCGGGGTGGGTCCCCGCGCTCTCCGCCTCGCTCCTCCGCCGCCGGACCAGCCCGCCCTCGCTCCTTCAGAGCCCCCGCTGCCTTCCTCAGGCGCCGCCGCCGTCGCCGCCGCCCAGGCTCCCGCCCCACTGCTCCCTCTCGCCTGACAGGGTGCCTCGGCACACGACACCAACGCCCGCCCCGAGCAGCAGCGGCACCCGCGGTTACAGCGCCGGCCCCGGCGGTGGCGGCAGCTGGGCCTCCGCGGAGCAGGGCTGAGGAGTATGCGCATGCGCTCCGCATCTGCCCCCCCCCCCCCCCCGCCCCATCGTCTTGTTCCCCCGCCCTACCCCGCTGCCGCCGTGAGTCCTCTTCGCCTGAGCGGAGCTAGGGCTTAAATTACCCTCTGCGAAAATCCCAGATCATGGTTAAATTTCTCCCACCCCAATCGTCAGGCCAGAGTATGCAGCTATTTCTCCGGCAGCTGAGATAGTAAAAATGTTGACTAACGAGCAGCAGGAAGCCTTTATTTTAAATTCGGTCGTTAAAGCGGGGGTTTATGCTCTCACCCTTCAGCGAGGTACATGCTCCTGGCTGCTGGCTGCAATATTACTTTAGTGATGGGCTTTGTTTTGGATCTCATTTTTGAAAAAGAGCTTCTAGACAACGGTTATGTCTGTGGTAAAAGGATGACAGATTTAGGTACTAGAAAAAGAAAGGAGATAAGCTGGGGGGTTGGGGGGTATTATTTCTTGAATTTGTTACTGTCGGTCACATTAAAGCGTGGCCATGGCAGGTAGCTGCTGGAATGGAATAGCGTGCCAGAGAGGAGCCAGTCCAAGGCTGGGTGTCTGCCCGGGCCAGTGACACACCAGCCCTGGCTTCAATCCGCACTCGGGTGGGTGGGGATGGAGGCGGGAGCAAAGGTGGAAGTAAATACCGCACTGCCACTCATTTTCAGAACCTACAATCCGCCTTGTAATGCTGATTATCCAGTAAGTAATCCCCGATAGCTTCTCCACTCTTGCGAGGGGGAAGAGAGGGAAGGATGAAGTCTTTGCGCCGACTTTTCCGCTTCTTCACTGGCACAATCTCCCTTGGAGGTGTAGAGACAAATGTCTGGCTCAAGTTTGAAAAGGTAGAGATTCATGCTTAGTGGGACCCTCCCGGAGAGCGTGTTCAAGAAAGAAAGGTGAATGGGAAGCAAGAGGCATTTGATTGGAAAGGACGTAGTAACTGGGGAAAACGTAAGGAAGGATGAAAGCGCAGAAAGACTAATTCTAATTCGTGGAGTGCGGGTGGGGATGGAGAACACTCTCTCAAGTTAATAACTTCGCCTCTGACCGTCCTGCGAGAAGGCAAGGAAGAGATAGAACGAGTTTCCTGAACCGAAATCAGAAGCGCCCGCCCTCTCCTTTATGATTGGCCGCCTCCTACCCGTACAGGGAAATTCTCGCTACGCTATTAGTTGACGTGACCGGTCTTTAAGAATATTCAGCAAACCAACTACGAGTGGGGCTTAGGGATTTTGGGAAATGTAGTTCTCTCTGGAGCTTCCGCATGCAGGGACGGTGCCTGACACTTGAAACCTGTAAAATTGTTTTGTTGCTATTTATTGAATCACTCAGTTAATTCACTGGGTACAACGGACAATAAAACAAACTTGGGGGGATTTCTTAAGCTATTTCCAAGTGGCTCTAAAGTTTTTGTTTACTTATTTAATTCTCTGAAACACATTTTGAGTTTGAGTCATTGTGCTAGGTTACGAAGACACAAAAACGCAATACTTGGCTTTCGACAAGCTCACCACAGCCTAAAGGGGGCAAACCTCACATAAAAAGAAAGCGTACAACCATATGATGAGTCCACTGATGGAATCTTGCACAAGGACTAAAGAGAGTAATTTAGCCATCCAGAGAAGACCAAGATGTGGTGATACACACCATCGTTGAATCCAGATGAATAGGAGTTGACCAGGTGAAGAGGAGGAAGGAAGGGCATCGGAAGGTAGGTGGGGAGGTTATCAAAAGTACCTGGAGAGCTTTTTAAAAAAATACCAAAACCTCCATAGAGGAAAATTGCAAAAGAGATCATTTGCCCCACATAATTTTTTGATCCACCTTTTTATTTAATTTGGAGTAAATTTATAAAACTCTTCAGAGAAGGGACAGCTTCTTGCTGAGAGAAGGATTTGTGGTGCAGTGGAAAAATCCTAGGCTCTTCTGTCTGCCAGACATGGATTTCGATCCAGGCCTCAGTGATAAGGTACAATGTTGAACAAATTCCTTACTTTTCTTAAGGGTTAGATTCCTCATATGTAAAATGAAATTCATACTACCTTCTTCTTAGGGTTTTGTGAAGGTAAACTAGAAACAAATGTAGTTTGCACTGGGTTGCTTAGCACTCTGTAGATACTCAAAAATGTCAGTTTTTTCCATCCTACTATCAGAGTACCTTGAGGTGAAAGGGAGTTCAAGAGATCACCAATTTAAGCCAGTCCTCCATTTTTTACTTCATCATTTTTTTTTTAAAATTTTCATGCCTCATCCCTCTCAGCAGATTGTGAATTCTTCCTGGCATTCCCAAAACTTCAATTCATAGAGGACACATGACATTTAAGATGAATGTGGAACATACCTGCTAATGGAGGTTAGCTTTGTAACTTGGAATCCATCATCTTCAAGCTCAAGGAGACCAGGACATACCCAGAATTCTGTTAGGTAAAAAACAACAATGCCCCCAAAATATTTACCTTATGATAGCAAAAATAAAATAATGGATCCTCAGACTCAGTTTTTCTTGTCCTTAAAAATTGTCTTTAAAAATCAGTTGATTTTTAAAATTAAGTTAGAAAAAAAAGAAAAAATTATGATATAAAATTTAAGAATCAAATTACAGTTAATTAAAATTTTAAGAATAAAATGATTAAAATTTTAGTTTATATTATGCATTTTAAAGTTTAGCACAGAGGAAGTTTTACCCTTAATAATCTCTCAGCAAAGATTAATTTTTCTTTGTTTTAATGAATGAATCAGTGTGTTGATTCCAAACAATTCAGTAGCTTCTGCCTTTCGGCAAGCAACATTCTCTCAAATGGAATTCTTTCTTACCAACTGGAAGAATGGATCAGGAGATGATGATGTAATAGTATATACCACTAAGAAATTATAGATAGTTATATTACACTTACCTGAGTCAATACAACTTGAAACAATACTCAACTAATACAATGAAAATAAAAAGACAAAAAATAAATAAAAAGACCCAAAAAAAAAAGAAAGAAAGAAAGAAAAAATTGACATAGAAAAAGAAAAGCACCTCATTAAATTACTCAGCATGGAAAGCCAAAGACCAAAGTTTTGTAACAATCTGGAATCTGCCACTCCTCATTGCCTTATTTAAAGTCTACCATGCCAGGCTAACGAAAGCTCTGTGACTGGTCTTATAGGAGCCACTGGATGCTGATCAAGAGGAATAAAATAGACACTGAAAATAAATATTTTAATGAGAAATTGTGTTACCAGCAAAAACTTTCTGGAAGTAGACCAAATCTGCCTTACCTATTAGCATTTATTTATATCCACTTCATTTCAATTTATTTGAATCCCAAAGGAAATATGCATGACAGCAATTGATTCACTATACTGTTTAACACAATATTGAATTTAAACTATTTGTAAATTGCAGCAGAGATATTAATTCATTAGTTTTCCTAGTTCAGGACCCCTTTTCTGAATGGGTCCCCTAAGTCCTGCTAAATCGCTGGGCCAGGTGTTTTGACCAGATAATCATGTATTCTTGTCCAAACGGATTGAGGCAAACATCTGAAGTAAGCCATGCCAAGAAATCATCTTCTTCTGGGAATTTGGAGTTGAATCAGACAATGCTAATCAGTCTGAACTAGGAAGTTGTGTGGAGCTGGGATGAAGGTAAGTATGCCCAGACTTAGATGGCAATGGTAAAACGAAACAGACACACAACCTACAGAGAAGTGACTCTATAGAGAAGGGGAGAGCAGAGTCCCCATTCCTGACCTTCCATTTTCCCAGTACTTATTCCTTATGAAATCTGGCTATTCTTTCTTTCTGTCTTTGTATAAATGAGTTTGAATGGGTTTCTGGTTTTTAGAGTCAAATATTCTGATACAAATTTAGACACAACCTGCCCCAAATATAAAGGAATATAAACATACTCTAGGTATCTTTTAATGATAATTTTACCTTCTGCTCACAGTTCTCCCTATAGTTAAAAAGATGCTGCAATAATCTGGCAAGGAATTGGTGGCTTAGGGTGGAATGGTTAAAAGTAGTGGCTGTGGTGAGAAAGGATCAGATCGTGAATTGTTTTTTTATTAGACTTACATTTATTTACTCCTCAGAGAGAGAGAGAGTGCGCGAGCGAGCACAAGCAGGAAAAGCAGCAGGCAGAGGGAGAAGCAGTCTCCCACCTAAGCAAGGAGCCAGATGCAGGACTTGATCCCAGGACCCAGGGATCTTGACCTGGACCAAAGGCAGATGCTTAACTGACTGAGCCACCCAGGCATCCCCTGGATCATACTGTAATGCTAGAGCCAAGAGGATTTGCTGACGGGGGCGGGGGGGGGGGGGGAGACAAGGATGATGCCTCTATGAGTTTTGGCCTGAGCACTCCGAAGAGTGGTGTTGCAATTTAATTTCCACATTTATGAATCCTAGATAATTTTATTACCATTTGTACCTGAGTAGACTGGACAAATATCGTCAGCTAAATAAACAAGCCATGTCTGGAAACAAGCAGGATCCACTACACTGTGCTCTTTGTCAGGCTCTGGCCTTTTAACAAAAATAAATAGGGGAGATTTTAGTGAGCTTTCTTTATTCCATAAATTTCCCCATCATTATTTAATATTATTTGTAGGACTATCATTAAACCATATGAAAAAATGTCTAGATAAAGACCAGTAAGTTCAAGTGAAGGGAAAATTCCAGAAGTGCAAAACAAAACTAATTAAACAAAATGAATACTTAAATGTAAAATATGAGACATTAATGTAATATGAGTGAAAAATACTGTCAAATTCTTAAAACCGAGACACTGGGCAATCAGGAGTTCCTCAATAAATTCTCATATATCTCAAATGCTATTTCTACAATGGGTACAATATTTGAGCTAAAAAATGATACTCATCATATTTTCAATTTCAGTATCTTATTTTAAGATTTAAATACTATTGTAAAAATTTTGAGCATTTTGCTAAACTTTTGCCAGAAGTTCAATTCTTCTTCTCCTCAGATAACTCTTTATAATTTGGTTTGTGGACTAAAGAACTAGCAATGAAGTTTGTACTTTATTGTACTTTATGCCATTACTCATGGTTCATACACTGCAGTGACTGAAAAAGCTAAGCAGTTAACGTTAGTATTTTGTTCCAAACCACCCCACCCTGTTTCTTCCTTTTGCTTCACTCTGCTTGAATCCTCTCCCAAGCCCCCTCTAACACCTGCAACACACACACAAAGAGAGAAAATTATATATCATAATACTTGTAAAAAGTATTCCTTTAACAGAGATATGTATCTCTCTCTATATATCTCTCTCTCTCGTTTTTTAATTAAACACTACTCAGCACCAGGTCAATAACTAAGTTCTACAAACCAGCAGAAAACTGAACACTTTCCCCCTCAGAGTTGCTAGACATGGCAACCCAGTGAGATAGTGTCCGTTGCAGCCGACTGGTGTAACAGGGTCTTCCATCTCAGGTTGTGAGCTGGACACAGCTGTGTCACAGCTCTTGGTCATTTGGCTATAGAACTTTTAGGTGCTAACTTTTCTTCCTTCCTTCCTTCCTTCCTTCCTTCCTTCCTTCCTTCCTTCCTTCCTTTCTGCCCTTTCATTGGGCTCCTCAATCAGTGGAGAGTCTGCTTCTCCCTCTACCCCTCTCCCCACTCCTGCTTGTTCTCTCTCACTCTCTATTGCCTCTCTCACCCTTTCTCTCTCCCTCTCTCAAATAAACAAAATAAAATCTAAAAAAAAAAAAAGTAATGCCGCCTGAGAAATCAAAAAGGATCAAAATGAAAACCTTAACGTAAGGAGAATAAGAGCAATCCTCTCTCCAAGGACCTATCAGAGCCAAGAGAAGAGTACTAACAATGAAAACATGCAAGGTATACTAACTCTCAGAGGTTTTCTATAGGTGGGTAAACACAGTCTCAACCCCAAAGATGGAGTTCCTCAAAATAGGATAAGGTATCAAGCTTTAAACTCAGAACGGACTTCTTGACTGTGTTTTTAGCCAACACCATGCACTCAGTCTAACACTGTGTCCACAAACCTACAGCTGTGGTACAATAGTCACCCCTTATCAGTGTTTCAGTCACCCTTGGTGAACCACAGTGGGAAGCAGATGATCTTCCTGACTTAGCATAGGAAGGTCAAGAGTAGCCTAAGGATTCTTCACAATGCCTACATCATTCATCTCACTTCACCTGTCACATAAGTATTTTTTCATCTCACATCATCACAAAAAAGAAGGGTGAGTATAGTACAGTAAGAAATGTTGAGAGACCACATTCATATAAGTTTTATTATAATGTACTATTATAATTGTTCTAGTTTATTGTTAGTTATTATTATTAATCTCTTAGCATGCCTAATTTGTAAATTAAACTTTATTATAGGTATTTTTATATAGGAAAAAGCATTATATATAGGATTTGGTAATATCCACTGGAGGTCTTGGAAAAAATTCCCCCAAGGGTTGGGGGGACTACTGTATCTGCTTCCCCAGCCCTGGGCCAACCATCTTCACCTTTTAGGTAACCTCTGGCCTCATGGTTATCTTATTTTTACTTCACTCAATTATTCTATTTTCACACAGCCATAGTCTCAATTCTACCTCCAGTGGCCACTGCACTCTACCTGGTCCTTTGACCAATGACACAAACTAAGTTCCTTTAGACACGCAATTTTTAATGAACTATCGTTATTCAGAAACCTACTAATATGTTAGTAACCAGAACATTAGTAAAGTCAGTATAAAAGATATTGACTATACCTCAGATAAAACAGAGCCTTTTTATTCTCAGCAAAATAACACACCAAGCTCCCAAAGAATTGGATAATAATTTGGATATTTTCAGAGTGATTTCTTAAGATAACCTTGAAAGGAGGATAAAACACTTAGCATAAGACAACTTCCTCAAAATTCTCTTCACTTATTTATAACCGCCGTCCCCCCCACCCCACTCTTCCCTACCTCATGGCAGTTTTTCCAATAATCTGATTCTTAGAAAGGGTCCTGGGCTCCTTAGAAAGCCCATCCTTTCTTTGCTGGATGGCTTACTCACTCCCTCCAAATCCCATTCCTCAAACCTCCCAGACAGTTCTTTTCCATATACTTTCTTATGTTAACACTGTCTACTCCCTTCTCTCTGAGACTCGGTTAGTATTCTCATCTAATCAGAAAGAAAAGGCATGAATAGCCCAGAAGCACAAAGACTATTCTTCACAAGGGAAGGACGAGGAATGGGACTACCGTACACCTCAGTATTTTAGTTCCAGTTCGTTCCTGGTCCAGAAATACATCTGGAGATGCTGAAGACACAAAATGACTATAGTCTATAAAGCAAGGGAGTACCAAAAGGAGAGCACAGTAGTGGTGCAATTTCCAAAACAGAAGATCAAGAATCTGAATCCTGGTCTTTATGCCTATCTACCAACAGGGTGATCATTACTATTCCCTTCCAGAAATATTTCTCTGTGACCACAGTGTGACAGATGTTTTGCTGGGTGTTTCAGGGAATACAAAGATGATACAACTTGGTTGTGGCTCTTGATAAGATGACATTATAGTGATAAGGGAGCAAAATCCCTAAAAACAATGGTAAGAACCAATGCTGAACACATCCTTTAATCTCCTGAGTCTTATCACCATATATCGTTTTGAACTCTCCATAGCAACGCTCTCCCATTGGGTATGTACTCATCATTGTGGTACTTTGTCCCAGAGGACAAGTTTCCCTAGAGGCAAACCTGGGGTTTGGGAAACATGGGGTGGGAGGAGAAAAGACACTAGGATTACTCAATTTCCTATGATTCTTTCTAAGCTTCTGGTTCCTCCCATTAGGTTTCATCCAGACCAACATAACCCAAATATTTCCACCAAGACTTAATCTTGCTCAACAGGCCCCAAATACAGCTTCCCTTCCTTGGTTTCCTTATAACCAGGATGAGGGTGTAACTTCAAGGTGTGGCTTTATAATCGGGGTAAGTGGAGGTTCTCACATTTGCTGACAGGTCAGTTCCTATTTATTTTTCAGCATGATGTGATGTGCCTTTTTGATTCTTGCAGTAAAAAATAAGTGATGATTTCTTTCAGCCCAGGCAAGTATGAAGAAAAAGATACCAGGTGCTTTGTGGCTCTGCATTGTTTTCTAGCAGCTGGAGTGACTGTACTTTTGAGAAGCCAGTAGAAACAGAGTAATTTGAGAGTACCCGTCAACCAAAACACTTTCACTCAGGGCTAAGCTATTTGTGAGGGTAAATGCCTCACTATAAGGTTGTAATGACATTTTGGGTTGGGGGAGAGTCACTTCTATTGCTAAGTAATATTCTCTGTCTCTGTGCTGTTTCACATGATTCATATGTGGGTTTCAGGCAGGAGGTTTGTTTCCTGTCATTTAATAAAGGATCTGTCCAGTGTCCTGTATGAGTGTCTAACCTCCACAACCTTATTTTGCTTTAAAATGTGCATGATGTCCGATGCATGAATTCCTCTTCAGTGGCTGCCTCTTAATCTGCTCATAAACTAGACATGTTCTGCTTATTCACGACAAGAGAGTTTGTTCAATACAGGAAATTGAGGAGGAAGTTCCATGATATTGTTATCATGGTTCACCAGTCTAGCGGTTTCCTTAAAGAGGCATCTTCCTGCAGTTGAAATTTTGAGCAGAGTTCATGTGCAACCCACTTGGGTAATTCAACTGCCTCTTTAACTATTTAAACACTCAGAGCCAATGTTCAGTCTTTTGTTTTTCTATTTCTTAGGTCGTGACAAAACAGAGATGGCTCAGTCCACCGAGGCAGGCAAATCTGGATTCTGTCCCTAGCAAAGTGGCATCAGACAAGTCATTTAACACTAGAGTTTTCATTTTCACATGTGTAAAATCGGTGTACAGATACCTACTGAAGTAAAGTGTTGTTAGAGTATAAAGTTCCTAGCTCAAAACCTGTCACATATATTGGAATTAAATGGTAGCTATTCAAATCATTCTCTTGTGTTGTCAAAAGCCTCTCTTTAGGTGATTTTATTCTGTTCTTGTGACTTAAATGTTATCTCAACATTGATGACACCAAAATGCTTATGTCCATTTCCAACCTTTTCCCTGAACCCCCGATGTGATGTATATGTGCCTCTTTGACATCTCTACTTAGATATTCAAAGGGCATTTAAAATTTAATGTCTATACTGAATTCTTCACTTCCAGTAGTAAACTATACCTTACATCTCCCACAATCTGCCTTTTGCATGTTAATGGCATTCCTATCTTCTAGATGTTCAGGCCCACACAAGTAAACTTGTACCACCTTCTCTCTTAATGTCTCTCCCGCTACATAACACCCCCAACACACACGAACACCTCTACTTCCAGTTCATCAGCAAATCCTATCAGCTCAATCTTTATAATATATTCAGAATTTGACAAATTCTCACAACCTCCATTTCTCGTGCCTTACTCCAACCTAGCACCATTTTTCATCTCCATCATTGGACCATATACCAGTCTAATCTCATCAATTCTAAAAAGAGTGAACACTTTAAAAGGTAGATCAGATTATGTCACCTCCAGTGGTTTCCTATCCCTCTCTAAGTAAAACTCAAAATCTTTTAGAATGGCCTAGAAAAATCCTACAAGATCTGCTCCCTACTCTCCTTCTGTCTTCTTGTCCTCTCTCTCTCCTTGTTCACTCCACCATAGCCACATTTGCTTTCTTTACTCTTCAAATATAGTAAACACACTTGTGCCTTAGGAGTTTGCATTTGTTGTTCCCTCTGCATAAACCAGTGGTCAGCAAACTTTTCCCAAGAGCCAGATAGCAAATATTTTCAGATTTACGGGCCACATATAACCACAGTCACAACTATTCAACCCTGTCAATGTAGAACAGAAGCAACTGTAGACAATATGTTTAACCATTGAGCGTGGCTGTGTTCCAATAAAACCTCATTGAATAGAATTTGGCCCACCCCTGGCCACTGCTTATCTTCCCCTACATTTGAGCTCCACATGTGATATATCCCCAAATTTCTTTTGTAGGGGCCCACGGCAGGCCACTCTAAGATGGGCCAGTTTGGTATGAAGATTATTTTGAGTTAAAAAGCGATCAAACCCCAGCAGATTTAGGAATAGCTCTTTAGCTACTTCTCAACTGCCTAAAGATTTAGATAGAGGAACTGCTCCAGGAAGAGAGCTATCATCATAGATAAATACATTATTCTACGAACTAGGTATGATAGATGGGGAAGAACCTACCAAGGCTTCTCTGATGAAATTCTTCTGTGTCCCAGTGTTTCTGTAGGCCAGCAAACATCTATTTACCAAACATTCATTCTTTTTCATCTTCCTGTCAATTGCATTCCTTCCCATTGAAGGCCCAGATCCCTACCCTACCCACTTCTCCTTAGTTAAGAATGACACATATACCTCATTTTGCCTGACTATCTTTAGAATTTCCATGCCTGTTGGGCTTCCCTATATGTACAAAAATAAATTTGATTTTCTTCTATTAATATGTTTCATGTCAATTTAATTCTTAGTCTAACTAGAAGGATCTTGACTAGGATAGGAAATTCTTGCTTCCCAACACCTTCATATCCCTGTCCAGTTGTCACAAATGTCACCTTAACAATATGGCCTTCTTTGAATTTTTCCTAAGAAATACGAGCAATTTTACCTTCTCTACCCTCCACCTTCCCACACACACAGTCAGGAATTTCCTATCCCCACTCCAGGCCCCTAACTTAGCCTTATTTTCTCTGTAGCACTGGTCACTGACACACTACATTTCTTTGTAAGGGATTTTGTTTTCTTCTCTGCTGTGTCCCTGGGGCATAGAACAGTTGCTTACAATAGAGTGAATCAGTGGGCTTTGGGCCAGAAGGCAGGAGTTCCTTCTGGCTTCTAGTAAGTCAATATAACCCTTAGGCATTTCACTTAACCACTCACATTATAAATGTCCCTTTCTAAAATGGAAAAAAAAAAATAAGGCAGGCTGTAGAGATGAAATCGAATGGTAAATTAAAACAAAAACAAAAACTGTAAAAAGTAATCGAAATAAAATTTGGGTTTGTTAGTTGTACCCTAATGTCTCTTAAGAAAAATATAAGAACTCTTCAAATCAAAGAACTTTGACTTATTCAAAATTCTAAATGACCAAAATAACTTCCTCTTCATAGTCATTTTCCCTGCTTCAAACTTTGCATATGGAGGGGAAAAAACTGAAATCTTCAGAGATCTTATGAAGATTCAATCTAACTGAGTTCCCTTTTCCCAAACATTTCTTTATAATCTAAGCATCTACTGCAGAGATCAGACAGAGGCCATCATTTGGACCTCTGTTTTATAATTTAAGAGCCAAATATCATTAAATTTTAATTACTTAAACCTAGGATTTTATCATTGATCCACCTTTTCTCTTAGTCATTTGGTTTGCAAGCTGTGACTTACATTTATAAGATACCTAAAATGGAAAGGTCATATGCCTGAATATTACTGTCTAGTGTTTATGACTTTTACTTCCTGGTGAATTAATTCCAATATTTGCTCTTATTAATTCGAAAGTGATCAAGTTTCAGAGAAGCATAAAGTTCTATCCAACTGCCAAGCCTCATCTTCAAACATAGAAGGACTTAGCCTCTCCAGATACAGGGGAATGAGCATTTCTTATACCTGGGTAGAGAGTTGTTATTCACCAGGAAAGTAGTTTTAAGGCTTAGAGAACTTGGAATGAGTTGGAATGAGGGATTGGGGCTAAGCAAAAAAATGGAAGGCGAAATAATTCTGACACGGTAAAAACCCATTTCGTTTGCCGTTCTTGAACATGAATTGTTGTGTCCAAATAGCAAACATAGAATCCGAGATTTAAAAAAAAAAAAAAAAAGATTTTATTTATTTATTTGACATAGAGAGAGAGATCACAAGTAGGCACAGGAGCAGGCAGAGAGAGAAGGGGAAGCAGGCTCCCTGCTGAGCAAAGAGCCCAATGCGGGGCTCAATCCCAGGACCCTGAGATCATGACCTGAGCAGAAGGCAAAGGCTTAACCCACTGAGCCACCCATGTGGCCCATTCATCTGAGATTTTCTTGGCTGCCATACAACTTAAGACTGCTGCTTTAGTGGTAGCCAATTATCCAGGAGAATATTTGAGAGAGGGACAGAGATCCTCAAAAGAGCAGATTTGAGACATTACTGCTACAGAAGGCACAAAGTTCACAGTGTGCAAGAAGTGAAACTTTCTTCATCTTGAAAGATTAAAATTATTTTCTGACTTGAAATTCACTTTCAATTTTTTTTAACCTATTACAGAAAATTGATCTCATCACATTAGGTAAGCTAAGGGGATTTTTTAAAAGCCATTTCAGATTTTAAACTCAGTCCTTTCATGTTTTCTTTCTGTCCCCCTTTTACAATCTGTCATGGTGGCAAACTGTTACTGACTTCTCATTCCTCTCTGTGTGACTTGCCACGTCTTCAGCCCAGGTAATAAATCACAAGCCATCAAAATGCAAAAAGAGTTTGGGAAAGCGAGCTTAACTTCCTGCAGGAGACAGCCAAGATACAGCAGTAGACTCAACAGATTTCTAGGGCTGATGCCATATCCATGCCCTTGCCATATCCTTCCAATATGACATCCCTTTGTCCTGTTCTAAGACAGGAGGGGGCAGGGGCCTCCCTTTGGAGGAGGGGCAGGGGCCTCTCTGCAGCCCTCTCCAGTCTACTGTCCTGCTACATTTGCAGTTCATTGCCAGCACCAACTGATTGGGGGAGGGGGTGCTTTCTTTTCTGGGCAGTTTGCAGTTTTCCTGGACCTCCCCAAGAGCAGAAGGCACAGGTTCTCTACTTGTGGATCATCAGATTTAAAGGGAACAAAAGGAGAAAGGAGATGCTTGAAGAGATAACTATGTTTGTGGGGTATCCATCCCCAACTCTCCATTCTGCCTGAGGAAGGAGATACAAGGCATAGGCCTCCCCACACTTTTATCTAACCCTTCCACTCTTTTCTTCTGCCTTCCCTTCTCATATCTCTATGGAGAGAGCAGAGAGCAGACAGAATACCTCCCCCCGCCCCGCAACCACTTTTGTCTGCCTCTTAAATCTTTCTATTTAGAATTTAAGCATACACATTGAGATGTCTCAATTGACTGCCAGCAAAATTTTCATAATCTCTCAATGGGACAAACTGGGACACTCTGAGCCTTAAAGTGGTGTCGGGGAGGAGGTGGAAGGGTGGATGACGAATAAGAGAAAAATCATGTTGATAAATAACACAGTTTTCTTAGCCTGCCTTTCTTAGCCTGATATTACATCCTTGTAATATCATTATTATTATTTTGGCATAAGTTTTTATAGACTCCAGGGAGAAGGAAGTCATCAATTTTGTTTTAAAATATTTTCATAAAAATCCTAAGAGTTATCCACATTCAGTGTGGTTCTCTCCTCTGTACTTTGAAAAGTGTCACTCTGTTGTTCTCCCTTCAGGAGGAAAAATATTGACAACCAGATTATCCAAAGTCATGGGTTCAAGATAAAGTAAGGGGTGCTGTCAGCTATGTAACATCCCATTCCTTTTCCATAACAGACTGAGATCCTCTGACATAAATAACAAAAGATTCGGCCTTCATTGACAGTGTGGTCACTTCTGCCTGAGAGCCCAACTCCTCGACACAGTAACTCTGAAACAATGCTCCTCTGGAGAATTTAATCATTTACCTTGCCAGGCCCTCATCATCCCGCTTTCATTTCACTTAGGCTAGGGGTAGGTGGGAATAAATTTCAGAATTTATGAAAATGAACATTATTTCTTTTTATCTACTTTTCAATTTCTGTCTCCCACTGCATTTTTAAAGAAACTACCATTTGAAGTATTGTTTTAAATTTTTACATTAGTTTGTAGCCTTGTGGAGATGATCAGAATTTAGGGATATAGATTATCAATGAAAATTTCAAGATTCTGAATCAAATTTATAAGCTGCATCAATAGCAAATATTCTGTTAATTCACCTTGACTTTGTCTTTTCTCCTAGGGTTAGTAAACCATTCTTCAGGAATCAGTTATCTTTCTCTCAGATGTTCTTTGTATTTCAATGGTCAAAGTTTTTAGTTGATATTCTATCCAACTACTGGAATAAATACCATTCCTCCTAATATCTTATTATCCCTGCCTTTGTGATTTTCCTTTGTTGCTGCTGACATTTTATTTATTTTTTTGATGACTGACTTTTCTAAATCAGTAGTTTTGAAAATGTTGCATTTTCTCTTGAGTGGTCACCATCCAAACAACTAGAAAACTCAACTGACTGTAACAGTCCTAAGGTTCAGCCTCATATCTGGTGGCTATAGTGCTGTTGTTGTGAGTGCCTAATGCTCATGTCCCCATTATCAATAATTTCATAATCAATTATTTCTTGGAATGTTTATATACAGAGGTATTTATTAAGTGTTAGAAAAAGGAATAGACATACATATATATTCACTCTAGTTCTACCATCTTGTATCGTAGCCTCTTTTAATGAATCTACTCTAGATTCCAGCACAGCAAACCCAAATTCTGTGAGGCTGGTTTCCTACCAGCTGTCACATCCCACCCTCACTGGCTCTGTTCCTCCGTCCTATTTCCCTCTGGGCCTTGGCTTGGGCTTTTGTTCCTCTCCCAAAGGATACATTGCATGATTCTCTACCGTTACCGCTGGCTCTGGCCTTAACATGCCCTTTAATACAACTTGCCCCATTTTTCTACTGACTCCAGCTATCTAGGCTAGAATTAGGAGACACAGACCAGCCACCTCTGCTTCCCCTACTTACCATCGTGCCATATCAAACCTTGGAGACGCTGTTGCAGCTGAGTTCCCCATGACATTATGGTGTGAAGGAGGATTGACCTATGATCAATCTATAGAGTAAACTGTAGTTAACCAGAATAACTAGTACATATAAACTCTGCAAGTTTTATATACTGAGATCAGAAAATAAACTCTCTCTTCCACAACATAGATTTATTAAAGCTGGTCTTTGGCATTATTTCCAGTTAGGTTGTGGTTGAGTCCAAATTCACGCTCATCCCTTGCCTAGGGCTATGCAAGGGTAGATTACCAAGATGGTTGATGGGATGGGTGGACTGAAAGATTCTATTGATGTAGGACTTGGTGACCTTGGTGCATAAGTCCTTGAAGTGTGGGTTCAGGAATTCAGTCATGCCTCAGGCTCAAAACCACTTTCTCTTTCTGTCATCTAACTGCCTTTCTACTTAGGAATTTCAAAAGCTTAGCATAACAGAATTCTAAGCTGATGCCAAGATACCTTGTTATGCCAACAAGGCAAAAGATCAAAAAAAGGGAGAATAATGTTCAGTGACTGAACCTGAAAATAATACAGTCAATATCTTTCATTTGTATAGCATTTTGCACTTTTGAAAGCATATAATCTGTTTAATATTCACAATAGTACCTATGTATCATCGTCCCTAGTTTAGGACTGAGGAAATAAAGCTCAGGGAAGAAGAGTGGCTTGTAAAGTTACACAACAAATTAATGGCAGAACAAAGGTGAACATTCAGCCCCTTGTATCCTCTGTGCAGAATCCTTTCTTCTGCACCACACTGCCTTTGTGAACAGCCTGACTTATAAAATGACAAAACACAGGATTATGAGAACATGTTTTGTTTGGGCTTTACTTTAAAGATTGGTCCTGATCCTCTACCAGATTCTCTCCATTCTCTTCAATATTCTTTTTCCTGTGGATTCTTCTTCTAAGCCAACTCTAACTCAGCTGCAAAATTTCCTTATTCCCCACCTGCCAAGTTTTCTTCTCCTCCTTAAACTCCTTCTACAAGTCCAATTAATATGACTAGCCAATAGTACACTCTTAAAATCTTTTTGAATATCTGAATGCAAGAATGGTTTCTTTAGACTGTGTCCTGGTTCCTGTTAATATCCAAAACACATTAAATAATCTTTACTGGAAAAGTTTCAGGATCTGAAACTATAGATAGTGCTTTTTCCAACATGAAAGGTACTTCCTCACAGAGATTTGTGGGGTCTAGATAACCCGACACATGAAAAACACTAAAGAACAATGCCTTACACTTAATAGCTGCTCAGTAATAATTGTTTTGTTATTGCTATTGTTTTCATTATTATTTGGCATGCAGTGGAGGATAAGAAATGAATCCCTCTCAGGTGAGACTGAGGAAGACTTAAAAATGTACTCAATTCTAAATGGGAATTGATGTTGTCCTTCTGACTTGTACAGTCAAAAATTTAAATCACTGCTTTTATTTGGGTATTGTTTTAAAATAAACATCATTATTAATTTTTACAAGTATCAAAAGAATACTAGCCTGGGAAATTTCTGTTTACAAGTTGTAGTTTGCAAAACCTGTTCTGCATTCATAGTTACCTGTGGTAAATTGGTTTGGTTGCAGTTTAAAAAGTGCTCATTGCAGGGACACCTGGGTGGCTCAGTTGGTTAAGCGGCTGCCTTCAGCTCAGGTCATGATCCCAGTGTCCTGGGATCGAGTCCCACATCGGGGTCCTTGCTCCTCAGGGAGCCTGCTTCTCCCTCTGCCTCTGCCTGCCACTCTGTCTGCCTGTGCTCGCTTGCTCTCTTTCCCTCTCTCTCTGACAAATAAATAAATAAAATCTTAAAAAAAAAAAAAGTGCTCATTGCACCAACATTTTGTGGCAGAAATACTGTAGTACTGCAAATGTTCTGGATTCCTTTTAGTCTCTTTTTATTTTGTAATTACTTAGGATATTTGGATGGAAATAATTTCCTTGCTGTTCAGGAGTTCCTCTTCCCATGCGGTTTATTTCTCTCACCTGAAATAGAAATATATTTTAATTCCAAAAATATGCGTGCTTAAGCACACTGTCATGATCCTTGAAAACTGGAAACTTAACAACAGCAGTAATAACAACACTCAACTTAAGCCTGGGAAGATGGCATAATAAAACTATGATGCAGTCAAATTTCACTTCTACCTAATAAGCCACAATAGGGGGTGGTTTTGCACCTGCTCTTAACTTGGTTCAGTGTAGCAGTTGCTGTTGCTGAGTGCACACATTATGACAGGAGGATTAAGCAAATGGCTTCCCATGGAAAGTTTCATCTGTGATTTCGACTCCCTGCCTCCAAGATCCCGTGTATTATCTCTTCCCAAGAAAACAGACAAAGTTGTCCTATCACCAAATTATCCCACTCCTTCCTACAAATTCCAGGCTATTTCTTCAATGCAGCAACTTCTCCTAGTCCCAGAAATCCAAGCTCATCATTCTGCAAACAACTAAAATATTGTGTTACTCAGTAAAGGTTTCCTTGATGGTTTAAAAGGGACGGGAATGTTTTTCTGTATTTTTGCCTCCCTGTGCAACTCTCTGAGCTCCCCTTCCTCAAACTACGTACTTTGGTATTTACATATTTGTCCATGCTGAGTCACGTTACACCTGAGGTGATTGTTTGGGTCTGTTTGCCGTTTGATATTTGAACTTCTGTTCTTTAAAATCTCTTGGATGATAGAGAGACATGAATGACTTTTATGGAATGCCTATTGAACAGTTTTATCCCTAACATTATTGATAATTTTTTTTGGTACTATATAGAGAGATAGCTAATGATTTTTTTTCTCTTAACTGGATGTTTTTAATTGAATGCCTGCATATTCAATTTAATTCATGTTCTTCGTATATATGAAGACACCAGCTAAGCGCTCTCCTGATCAGACACCTGCTTTATCCTGCCAGCATTCTCCAGAAAAGCAGCCTGACAATAAAGGGATGATGCCTTAGAAGAGAGGAAATTCTGCTCACCTAAGTTCAAGGCCAGCATCAGTCCTTTCCTGCCCTCTTAGCAAAGTCTGACTTTGAGCTGGCAGGCACACTTACCTCCTCATGTTGTATGGCCCTTTGAGGTGTGTCCACACAACAAATACAGGAGAGCTGTAGGTCCTGAAAGCACCGTTTCTATGTCAGTGAAAAGGAAATGATCCAAACATCCAGTTGTCATGTGACTGTTTCCACGTGGATGCTCAGCACAAGCACCCCCTAATTCAACATGTCTTACACGAAGCTTCTCATCTCTTCCTCGGAACATGATCCCTTTCTTATATTTTCTTCTTCAGAAAGATTGCATCCAGCGACCAAGCCCCATGCTTGGGCCATCCCTGGAGAATGTTTCTTCTCTCTCACTACCATGTTCAATTAGACACCAGCTCCCCGGATTCTACCTTTTCAATAACTGTTGGTCTGTTACCTCCTCCTCCTTCCCTGCTACCACCTCAATCCCACCCCGACCCTAGTTTGGGTCCTCATTGTTTTCACTTAGATTCTTGCAATATTGAATTCACTGTCTTCTTGTCTTAAGTATGGAGTCTGTTCTTGTTACCCAAGGGTTATTTTTTTAATATAAAAATCTAATCAGGGACGCCTGGGTGGCTCAGTTGGTTAAGCGGCTGCCTTTGGCTCAGGTCATGATCCCAGCATCCTGGGATCGAGTCCCACATCGGGCTCCTTGCTCGGCGGGGAGCCTGCTTCTCCCTCTGCCTCTGCCTGCCACTCTGTCTGCCTGTGCTCGCGCTCTCTCACTCTCCCTCTCTCTCTGACAAATAAATAAATTAAAAAAAATCTAATCATATCGTGTCCTTATGCAAAGCACTTCAGATCTCTTCACTGAAAACTGTTACTCTCTGTATCCTACCCACGGGATCTCTGCCTAATTCTCCAGTTTATCTCTTGTCACTACTCACCTTGCACTTTACTTTCCAGATGCATGGAACACTATCTTCTTTTTCGTATTCTTCCTTTGGCTAATGCTTGGAACAAGCCCTCCTTCTTTGCATCCCATTAGTCTCAAGTACTTGCGTCATCTGACTTATGAAAGATCCATCACTACCACAGAGAAACTGGGTGCCTGGTCACTTATGCCTCAGGACCGACTCCTTTTTGCTCTGTAATTTTTTATAGGACTGCCAAGCAACTCCAAGCTGTATCATTCATTTCCTAGTTTACTATGAGGATGCCCCCCACTGAGGTTAACGCAGTACAGAGCATGCCCATCAGTAGGGAAGTGCCTTGTGGGTTTGCCTGTCTGCCTCTCTGTTAGGGCAAGAATTTGCCTTTAATTTTTTTTATCTCCAGTAGTTAGTACCAGTGCCTAACCAGGTGTTTTGCAGACGCATGATATTTACTACCTATCTATCTATCATTTATCTATGTTTCCACACACATATACCCACACACAACCCCACACACTTTCCTAAAAAAATTATTTTTTCCACCTCCTAGGGAATACAAGCATAAAATGTAAGGGCACATATAGGAGACCCCCTTATCCTCAGGGGATATGTTCCAAGACTCCCAATAGATGCCTGAAACCGTGACATGTTTTTTCCTGATATATCCTGATACATCTATGAAAAAATTTAATTTATAAATTAAGCACAGTAAGAGATTCACAATAACTACTATGTAATAATGCAATGGAACAATTATAACAATGTACTGTCATAAAAGTTATATGAATGTGGTGTCTCTCTCTCTCTATCAGAATCTTATGGTACTGTCCTTACCCTTCTTGTGATGGTGTGAGGACGAGAAAGACTCTGTATTAAAATGATATTCAATTAAATAAATTTAACTTAAATTAATACAATTAAGTCTTCAATTATTTCATAGCTCAAAGTTGGAATAATTAGAGAATTATGCAAGATTTTGAAGAAAATTCCATTTCCATTTCATTTTTCTTTTATTCTTTACTTAATGAACTTTATTTTTAGAACAATTTTAGGTTCACAGCAAAATTGAGTGAGCAGTATAGAGAGTTTCTGTACACCCAGCCTCCACATACACACAACTTCCCCTTTTATTGGCTTCAGAGTGGTACATTTGTTACAATAGATGAACCAACACTGACACATCATTATGCCCCAGAGTCCGTAGTTTACATTAAGCGTTCACTCTGGGTGTTGTTCATTCTGTGGGTTTGACAAATGCATACTGACATGTATCTGCCATCATTGGACTGTACAGAGAAGTTTCTGTGGTGTTTTTATTTCTTTTTAATTTCTAGATTCAAAGACTTATTACTTTTGATTTTTTTCCCCTGAATGTTTTTGTTTTTATTTTTTAAAGATTTATTTACTTACTTGAGAGAGAGTGGGAGTGTGGTAGGGCAGGGGAAAGGGAGAGGGAGAAAGAGTCTTAAGGAGACTCTGCGCTGAGTAGGGAGCTTGTCGTGGGAGTGAATCCCAACACCCTGAGATCACCACCTGAGCCAAAACTAAAAGTTGATCGCTTAACTAACAGCGCCATCTGGGCACCCCTTCCCTGAATATTTTTATGAATTGTGAATGCATTATAGTTTTCCTAAATTAAATTTTTTTTTTTTTTGCCATTCCTTATTAGAAGATGGCACAAGGAGCATCACTGGCAACCTGTGTGACTGATTGTGAGACAGGCAATTCCCCCATATCATTCACTCTCTTTTGATCAGGGACTCACTGTATCTCTTCTTTATGGCGCCTACTCTGAGTGGGACTCTCTTTACTTCATGGTTTTTTGACAAATATAAGCAAAAGGAGTAACCCAGTCTACTAGATTTCTTTCTACTCTTTCTCATTTTCCTTCTTATTTCTTCAAAGCCTGCATTGAATCTTCTTTTAATGCTGCTTATTGGCTTTTTTAAATTATTAAAGTGATTAAAACTAATATTAGAAAGTTTTGAAAATAAAGATAAGATATACAAATGTAAACCTAATTCACCTGTAATACTCACTGAAAAATGTTAGCATTTTGATTTATATTTTTCTTTTCTCTACATATGTGAGTATATATAGACATACACATATGTCTATATATGTCTATATATACTATCTAAATAATTCTGTATTCTGTTCTTTTTATGAGACATTATATGGTATTCATTTTCATATAGTCATTAATGATTTATATGGTTATATGCTATACAAAATCATACTACTGTATTTACCATGACTAATTGAACCAATTATTGGATATTTAAAGCTTACATTTATATTATATATGCACACATATATGTATATCAGAATGAATGCATTCTTGAACATAAATTTTGATTTGAATTGTTGATTATTTCTTAAAGGTAGATTTCTAGAAGAGCATTTCTGGGTGTGAGGATAGCCACACTGACTCTATATATTCTTTTTTTTTTTGGGGGGTTACTTACCATGCCTGAGCAAATTCTCTCTTGGGAACGTTCACAGTCTTTAGGGTCTCTATGTCACTCACACAGCAGTAGAAAGGGGATGGGGAAATGCACCATAATTGGTGGGTATAGGGTTTGAGTCCTAGCTCAAATTCTTACAGGCTGTGTGAGCTTGGAGAATTACTCAACATCTCTTTGCTTTAGTGTCTTTATTTGTAAAATTGGGATAATAGTATTTGTAGTGTTCCTGTTAGGAATACAAATATACTAAATATAAATGGTATCTTTTTAAATTCAGCTAGTGACTGGTGGAGTTGAAATTAACTCTAAGTCTGGAGCATTCTGCTGAGAATTCTCTTTTTAGCATTCGCTGTTAGCTATGGCAGATTTATCCTAAGGATGGAACTGCCCAAGATGTTGTGACACTTATGGCATATTTTTAGCTTATTTGAGATCACACTTAGTATCCTAAAACATCTCTTAGATCTAGTGTTATGCTTTTCTTACTTTCGGAAGTTCCATTATTGAAAGCTGACCTTTCAGATGACTGTGGATGAGGATAGGATCTCCTCGGTGTATGTTAAAACATTAAGTTATCTCAAACAACAGCACAACATTAATGTGAACAAAAGGCTTTACAAACTTTTCCCTTTTTTTTTTTGGTACATAATAGATGGAAGCTCTTAGATTAGCGGATTAAGAATGTATCCTCTTTCATTAGAAGTATTTATTAGATTCTGAAAATGATCTATTGCTAACTACTACTTGGGTTGGATTTGAAAGTTTATCTTTTCAGCTTCAAATTTTGATGCAATTCCTTACTTCTGTAAAAGTTGCAAGAAATATTGCAAAGAACTCTATTCTGTCTTCTACCAAATAATTCTTAGCATTCTGCCCCACGTAGTGTAGCATTTGTTCTTTCCCCTCTCTGTCTCCTTTTTATGGACAAATACTCCAGTATGTATTTCCTAAAGTTTATCTTTTACATAACCAAAGTATTTTTATCAAACTCAGGAAATGTAACATTGGCACAATATTATTATCTGATTCATAGTTCTTCTCCAAGTTTCACAAATTGTTCCAGTAATATATTATATAGCTTGTTTTCTTGTCCAGGATTCAATTCATGATCACAGGTTGTATTAATTGTCATGTTTCTTTAGTTTCCTTTCATCTAAAAACATTTCCTCAGACTTTCTTTTCCTTTCATGATCTTGACGTTTTGTAGGAATAAAGCCAGTAACTTTGCAGAATTTCCTTTGGTTTGGATTTCTTTGATGTTTGCTCACAATTAGCTTTCAGTTGTGTATTTTTGATTGTAGTAGCATTGAAGTAATGCCTTGTCCTCGGCATATCATATCAGGAAGCACATAATGTCGATTTGCTTCATTATTACTAACATTGACCTTGATAAAGAAATTTGTGTTTGTTAGGTTAATCTCCTATAAAGTTAGTGATTTTCTTTTAAATTTTTAAGTACTTTCATTTTTCCTTTGTTTTAATCCTTCCTAAAAATTACATTCAATTTCCCTCTGAGATATGCAAATAACAAATTAGATTATATTTCAACTATAACCCCTGAAAACAAGTAAAAGATTATTTTTGTTGTTAATATTTGCACAGTAAAAATATATGTATATATATATATAGCATAGTGTTAAATATTTTAGCCATATAAATATTTTCTGACAGTTATATGTAAAATGAAATATACATGCACAAATACATGCATATATGTATACAATATTACATATACACATGTATTTTGATACTTCTCTTGGGTTAAGACAAAAGTTGCTAAGATTTAGGGGGTGCTTGGGTGGCTCAGTGGATTAGAGCCTCTGTCTTCAGCTCAGATCATGATCCCAGGGTCCTGGAATTGAGCCCCTCATCAGGCTCTCTGTTCAGCAGGGACCCCCCACCCCCGCCTACTTGTGATCTCTGTCTGTCAAATAAATAAATAAAATCTTAAAAAAAAAAGTTGCTGAGATTTAAATGACCTGTTTTCTACATATTAGGGAGAATATTTTATTTTTCATATCATATCATATTATATTTCATTTCATATCATATCATATTAGGGAGAATATTTAATTTTAAATTTTTTGGGGGGTTCTTTTTTTATTGAAGTATAATTGACATACAATACCCAATTTAGCTTCCGGGATATATCAAAGTAATTCAGTATTTTTAAACATTATGAAGTGATCCCCAAGACAGTTTTTCCTCTTCTTAATTAATAAGTAATTTCTGGTGATTGCTCTGAAATCAGGTATATTTTTTTGTTCAACAAAATTTCATTCATTAATTTTAATATTCATTAAGCTGGATCCTGTCTTTTTTGAGATGTTCCTATTTTAGCACTTTCTTACTTTCTGGCACAACAAAACATTCCAGCCTCATTTTATAGTTTCCCTGTCCCAACTCTGGATTCAACTACTTCTCTAAAGATCCCTGATCCTTTCAGTGAAAAATCGTATTTTACTCTTTTGGTGTTTTTCCTTCTAGGCTTACCTATTTGACAGACCTAAGAAACGTACACACACACACACACACACACACACACACACACAGGTACATATGTGTAGTAACTCTTTCTGTAAAGTTATATATGTACTATATAATATATATTACATATAATATACATATTATATTATAAATATAATGACTTCATAGTGATATCTCTGATTCCAACTCAATACCTCAAGGGTCACAAAATATTTAAAAGGTAGAATAGATAGGATTTGACATAAACTGGATGTGGGGAAAAAGGGAGAGAAGGAACTCATGGGTGACCATAAGTTGTAAATGCTAATACAGCATTCCTAAGAGTTCAGTATAAAATGTTTTGTGTAGCAATATTTTTTGTTGTGTGTGCCAAGCCTACTGATAAAACTTAAGATGGTGTTACTTTTTTAGCAGTTGTATGACAGTGTTCCTGAACATTGATTTTGTAGCCAAATAAAAGTTGAGGTATTCTTATTAACTATTGTTGAGCAAAGCCAACTCTTTTCTCATGAATTTAGTGTTTTTGAAACATTACTGTGTATATTCCTGTAAAATTTTATCTTGTTAGTAGTAGACCATCATTCATTCCCTTCAAACTCTTTTAACCCTGTTTTATTTATACGAATTGTCCCTAGAAGTTGTCTGTCATAAAAAGTTTTATAATATGCCTTCTATGTGCTTTGGCTGATCTCCACAGATAAAGCTGAAGGTTGGGACTAGAGTGTGCTGTTGGTAGCAGGGGAACCCTGGAATTGTACCTGGAAATGGGGTCATTTCCTACCACAGTATTTTATGTTACAAAGTAGACAATCAGGGGCACCTGGATGGCTCAGTGGGTTAAAGCCTCTGCTTTCAGCTCAGGTCATGATCCCAGAGTCCTGGGATCGAGCCCCATCGGGCTCTCTGCTCAGCAGGGAGCCTGCTTCCCCCTCTCTCTCTGCCTGTCTCTCTGCCTGCTTGTGATCTCTGTCTGTCAAAAAAATAAATAAAATCTTTAAAAAAAAACAAAAAAGAACCCCCCCAAAACCCCCCAAAAAACCAAAGTAGACAATCATGAGTCAGATTATCAAATGCTTGAAAAAAACAGTGGGTGAAGGGAAGGCAAGATTAGAAGTATAACTCAAGATATATATAAAAAAAACCAACAACAAACTAACAAACAAACAAAATCAACAAGGAAATCTCCCTGATGGCTCTTACGTAGCCTGAAAAGGTCTCTAAATATGTTAGTTGCATTCTTGGCCTTCTTTACTTCTCACTTTAAACATTCTTCCTAGGTAATCTAAACCACTTCCATGGCTCTAAACTCTCCAATGACTATCCTATACCTGTTTCTTCTTTCACGATAGTAGAATTTTAACTGTTTTATGTCAATTTAGTTGGGGATTGCACTTCCTAACCCCACCATAGTGGGTATGGACACATGGTAGTTCTAGCATTAGAAGTGATACATGCAACTTCCTCCTCGCTTGCCTAAAAGGAAATGTCTAGCCTCAGACTTCCACTCTTCTCTTCTGAGGGAGAGCCATCCACCAACCTGAAATACCTGTTCTGGAATTTTATATAAGTAAGAAATATAATTGGATTTTTTGTGTCTCTCTTGAGTACCCTACTCATTTATTCAACTGCTTACTAGATTTTTCTACTTTTATATCTCACAGATGCCTCGAATCCAACCCATTTCTCTTCAACTTTGCTTCTCCTTTCAGGAATTATTTCCTTCCCAGATGACCAATACAGAACATTGGGAGTTGTTATTGGCCACTTACTTCCCTTTTTGCCCATATCCAACCTGAACCACAACTTCCTGATTCTGACTCCCTCACTGTTCACGCATCTAATCCTTCCTCTTGTCTGTTTCAGATAAAGTCCCAGTGTATCTCAGACAGAATTAATGCAACCATCTAAGAACCGGTTTTTGTTTCTAATCTTGCTCACTTCAAAGTCATCTCTGGCTTTGTTTCTATTACTTACAAGCTCAGTGATCTCATCTGAAAAATAGAGATACTAACAGTGCCTACTTCACTAAAATTTTGTGAGGATTAGTTGAGATAATACATGACAAATATTGTCTGTGGTTCCTGAGAGTGTGGTACTCAAAAATATATTGCTAATACTATTATTAGCATTTTCATATCAAAACTCTTCTTAAAATTCCTTAAAGGATTATAATTGCCTCTAGGATAAAAGCATATTCCTCAGTGAGCCTAACTAATATCCCATAATCTGGTCCCTACCAAACTCTCCAGATTTGTTTGTCATTGTTCTCTCCTTCAAACCCTGTGCCTCATTCACGTTGAAAAACCTACAGTTCCCTCAAGAGGCCAAACTCTTTTATACCTCTTATCTTTGTACATGTTGATTCCATTCTTTTAAATACCTCATTGTCTCTCCCTAACTCTTATTCATTTATCCTTCAAATCTCAGCTCACATATCACTTCCTCTAGAAACTTTCCATGATGCTTTCTGTTATAGTCTAAGTACATAGTCTATGTGTATCTATAACACTCAACTAGACCGACTAGGATAATAGTTTAATAATAAACTAGGGTGTTTTCCTGGCCCACTCTCCTTTCTTGGTGGGCTTTCCATTTTGACTTGTTAGGCTTTCATGGCACTGTTTATGTATAAGTCTTCACTTTATTTATCATATCTGATTGAAATGCCTCCAAGTTGGGCTGAGTCGGTTTGCTTTATGTATTGAAAATTTGAATTAAGAGACAAAACTATGGCTGGTTTATATGGAGATAGTCTTTCAAAGCAGGAAAACTTAGGTCCAGAGTCCATGCCTTACCTTAAAGAGGAAAAAAAAGAAGACCCTTCAGATACAAAAGCAAAGACAGAATTTGGAAAAATGGGGATAATGAATATGCAGAGAAAGTGGGTCTCTAGAGAGGAGAATAGAATTGATGATTGGAGAGAAATGAAAAGGAGACAATTCAATCCAACTGAGCAAGAGAGCAGCTGTCTCGTGAATTAGAGCTTGGATTCACTCATTCAAAAATTTCAGTAAATTACATTTACAGAAAATCTCCATAAATGATGGAAAAAAAAATCATGTCCCCATAGTGCTTTGACTTGTTTTTTAACTGTAGGAATTTAGAATAAATAATAAAAACTCAACTGGCACTGATCAATAAAATAACCCCACAGAAATTCTGATGGTGGTCTGTCTTAAACACATATTCATCTTGAAATATTTGAAATAGCCGAAATTGATGTAATTTTTGACTAAGATTTTTCTTACACTTCTTCAGTCCAGAATGGGAATGTCCAGAAACTAGTTGTCATACACAAATAAATTTTTTTCACAGCTAGCATAGAATAACAAAAGAAAGTAGTTACAAAGATATTCTGTGTTTCAAACGCTATTGTTAAGCATATTATAAATTAAAGACTTTGTCTTCTGAAGGTCAATCTTACAAATTTTTTGAGGACTCAAGCCCAATTTGCCAGGGAATATTTTTGTGGTTGTTTATGACATGGTTTGGAACTTATTATATCTTTGCTTTGAATCTCCATTTTTTTTTCTTTCAATTTAATTTTCTATCCCATATAGAGTTGTTTATTTCTGGAAAAATGAACACATTCATAAAAGCTGTGAGCTATAGAGACTTGAATGACCAGAAGGTTAAGTGTTATTTGAGAGACATTCTACTAGAAAAATACTGAGTGAGTCATCAGAAGACCAAGGTTCTAAGACGAAGCTCTGCCATTATTTAACTACATAATCTTGGGTAAATCAGTTGACTGGAGTTCCCCTCCCTTCAATTATCTCGTCTCTAAGGCAAGGATCATAATCTCTTTCCTGCTTACCTTGGAGTTGTAATAATCAAATGTTCACTTTGAAAATGTTAAAGGTTTATATACAACAAGGCCTTATTAATATTCTACAGTAGAATATTGGCTATGATTGACTGGAAATATTTCTCAGTCCAAAGTAGCCACTGGTAGCCACTAGTTTTGTCTACATGAGAAAGATGCTTCCCATTCCCAGAAAGATACAAATATCTACCTTTGGAACCTATGAAATTATTTGTCTACAATATGGTAGCATAAATCTACACATATGCACCTAGGAAATATTTTTAACAAAAGAAAAAGAATTGTAACTAAATGTAAAAGGACAGCAAATCAAAAATATTTACAAAATAAAAAAGAAAGATGCTTCCAATTATATGCTTAAGTTATTAAGCTATTGAAATTTATTGAAAGCACAGGCTCTAAGTTTTCTCAACTGTAAAATGGGATTTAATAATTATACAAGCAAACAGAATTGTAAAGAAGTTAACATGCTTCCTGGCAGCAAATAAGGACCCAAACTATGTGAAATGTTGAAGTAAATGTTAGCTCTGATCTTTAGCTCAGCATGGACTTTGGAGAAAGAGATTCCTGATAAGAAGTGTGAAGCTGAACAGGTGTAAAACTGTGGTCCCAGGTGTAGTGTTTCACAGCAGGTTGTCTGTGCATTCCTAGAACAGTCCAGGTATGAAAGCATCTGGTTCCTTGCACTTATCTCATAGATGGTGGGTTATTGTTGGTCATTAATTTCCATCAAATATCAGCTAATCAGATGGCATTTCTCTGCCTGTCATTTCTCAACAAAATTTTAGATACAAGCTTTTTAACCAATGTTTTGATGAATCACTGTAGAATCAACCTAGTACAAATTTCGGAAACATTTAACCAGGCCTACCTAATTTATTTAAAGTCTTTCACAAATATTTGCCTAAAGCTATTATTGAAACCTAACCTGTGTCCTAATACAATGGAGAATGAAATATATGACCATATGGATCTAGCTTTACATGACAAACGACAAGAAGTGCATATAAAAAGTAATGAAAATTAGTGTATAATGAACACTAAATCCTAGATATTCATTATCTTAAATGGATGGGTGAAAATAGATCAGAAGGATAATTTTAACTTTCTTCATCTTTCTAGAATATTGTTAAATTAATTTTGACTATTATTCTGCAGACGTTCATAATTTCCTTTAAGGTGTAAGTACTAGGAGTAGAAGAGTACAAAACATTTGGTTGACTAAAAGTAGCTTCCATTGAGAACACAACTCCAATTTAATGTGGTAATAATAATAATGAACTATGCTTACTATAAAAATGTTATATGCAGAGTTACTGCACCATAATAATAATAATAATTATTATACAATGTGACATTATCAGAAAACAGGGAGAAATATTTCCTTTGTAATGAAAAATTGGACATGAATCCTTGGGGATTTACCATCATTACTGTTTTAAATTAAAACAGATTTTTTTTTTCATCTTAAAATAGAATCTTAAAAAAGCCTCAATTCACCCACATAGTACATAGAGTGCCAGGTTTGTACTAAACCATGCTGAGGGGAAATAGTGGCTGCAGGACTAGGAAGAGAACCAAACTTAAGATAGAATTCTAGAAGCTTATCTGTGGATCTTCTATATTTGAAATGCCATTTCCTGGTTTAATGCATTTTAAAAGTTGTCGTGTTTCTAAATCTGTTATACAATTTAAACTCTAAGCTAGATTCATGTTTAATTTTAATTGTTATTTTTCTTTTTAGGTTAAAGAATAAATTAAAGGGAGAAATGGTACGATACAAAAACATTATTTTCTATATCATTCTTTGGGTTTGAAATGCCCTAGCCCTGTAGGTACAGTCTTTGTTCAGAAACACCAGGATAAATGCTAGCTGTACTTCGGCAGCAAAATATAACTCATCACATCTAATATAAGCAAAGTGGTTTTACTGACATTGACTAAGACTCATTCTAGGGTCAGTCCTGAGAATACAAAGTCAGATGAGAAAGGGACACTATGAAAAATCACTGAGTGCACATGTGAAAGTGCATTTGGAATTTATAACCCAAGGATTCTTTATAGGAAATTAATCTTGCAAGTTTGAGATTTTAAAGGATATCCACTTTTTAAATAAATGAAGTAGGAAAGTTTTTCCCTACTCCAATAATTCTACTTGTATTAGTACACATACCAGATTCTAGACGTGAGTGGTTTTCAAACTTTATTGTTTATAACAATCCTCTGAGTTGTGTATTAAAACCGTCGGTACCCAAATTCTAAATCCCCTTCCCACCCAGTAGGCCTGGGGTGAGTTTGGGAATCTGTGATTTGCATAGACCTCAGATGATTTTGAGGCAGGTAATCCTTCCATCATATTTGAGAAAAACTGAGAATTTTGAAATAGTTGCGAGAGGAAAAACAGTTAATAGTGTGTGACACGTCTCTAATTTTAATACTTCTAGAAGCTAATAGACACAGAATTCAGAACACAAAGATGTTTTAATTCATTGAAAA
Organism: Mellivora capensis; assembly: GCA_004024625.1. Classification (NCBI taxonomy): domain Eukaryota; kingdom Metazoa; phylum Chordata; class Mammalia; order Carnivora; family Mustelidae; genus Mellivora; species Mellivora capensis. The sequence continues at coordinate 79,954 of PISX010004061.1, read as the reverse complement.
TTTTAGGTTTGGCTTCTGGCCCCTGTGTACCCAATTGCATATTCTGTGTAGTCTCTCTTTGAGCTTTGACCCTTTGTTGTTAAATGGATGCTGGTAGTAGTGTGTAGATGACACTCTCTCTACTAAGCCTTCCCATCTTTTGTGATTCTGTGCTTCTGCACTTTGGCTTTTCTTAGCTCCTGGGTTGGGTTTCACAGGAGCACAAAGCCACCAACAGCCCTTGATGAGATCAGAGTAGAAGTAGACATTCTTTTCAATCTTAATAAATTCCCCCTGCATTGTTCTTGAGAGTTCACAATTGTTTTCTCCTGCCTTAAGTAGGAAGAACTTGGTGGAATGAAAGCATGTTGGGCCTTTTATTTATTCTTCAGGATACTGGAAGTGAGGAAGTAAAGTTATGGAATCTTTAAAGGGCAGAGTGTATCTCATTTTCATTGGTGAGAAAATATGCTCGTGGCATAGAAAATGAATTTTGTGTCATTGCTGACTACTCACAAACATATGGTTATTTCAGTAAAATAGATAAGATGTCATGTGACCATCTGTTTTCTCTATTTCTAGGCATTCAAAAAAATGGGGTACCTTTTTTAAAATATAAAAACCTCCAGAATCATTTAATGTGAAAATAAACTTGAATGAAATAGCATGGCAACTTATATCCAGCCCAAGCATCTGCCAATAAGTTTCATGCTTCACTAACCCATAAAAGAGGAAAATAAAAGTGCTTTGATTTTTCTGCCTCCTAACTCTGGAACAGAATGTCCCTGACTTTCAAATGGATGATCTCCAAAAAAGCAAAAAAATGAAAAGATAGATTGACATACTATTAACTGCTAGTATTTTTAGTATTTCAAAAACTTTGCTGTGTGTATTCATCTCATTGAAATATGCAGTTATGCCATTTCCAAGAAGTGATGGCATCAGTATCAGGCCAAAGTAGTGGGAGTTTATCCTGGGGAACCTGATCTCCCCACCTGTTCTGTCTGCAGAAGAAAGCTTCCTGAGACCTCTCATGGGATCAGCAGCTGTCAAATGTGAGAGAGACGTGTAAAGTTTGTTGTTTTAACCAGTGTTATGATTTGTGAATGACAATAATCGCAAATAACTAGATAGCACTAATTTAGATATTATTTTAGTGTTTGTGTATATATATGTATATGTGTATATACATGTGTATGTGTATATATATAATATAGGTAACATTCATGTTATATTCATCTGTCATTATCTTCATTTCACAGTCTTGAAATCGAGCAAGGAAGAAGTCACATCCCTTGCCCAAGGATACAGAGCTGGTAACTGAAAGAGCTGGAATTCAAACCCAGGCAACTTGGTTCCGGAGCCTATGTTCTTAGCTAGGACACAACGTAACTCTCAGCCTTAAATTAACGGTCCTACCGAGTAAGCCATCCTGGGAGGTTGTTCAGCTCCATCTATGTTGGCATTATTAAAAATGTTCTTGGACTTTCTTTAATGCGCCTGATTGCTGATATGTTAGAAGCCAAACAGAGTGACATGCCCCCAGCAGCTCCATCTGGCAACATATGAAGGAAGTGAGCTGTCCCTCTGGCTAGACGCAGCCCACAGACATGCTTGGTTTTGCCTGTGGCTTGGCCTGGCCAGTGTTTCCCATTTTAATTAGTTACCAAAATAAACACAATGAAATTTAAATGCCTTATATACCAATCTGAATTTCTGCTCTTTCTCAGAAAATTGGAGACTCTGCATTGGGTTTGTGTCTCAGATTTTCCACGGTCCTCAGCATCTGCATCCCCCATAAACCAGGGCTGAGGGTCATTTACCATTTGCCACACCTCATACTTTCTACTTCCTTTGTGTATTTTAGGTGCCCGGCTTCTGTACACATGTGATTTTGTGACATTTGAACAAAAAATATTGTTTCCAAACAGTAATGGAAACAAAGCGATTATTGAACCTGGTAAAAGGGAATTCCAGAAAGGTGGCTTTTTAGGAGAGGGTGCGTTTATTTCTGGTGCCTATCTACAAGATTAGGATGAAGGCAGAGCTTCATTCAGAGCTAAAGAACTAAAAAGCAGGTTAACACCTCGGGACATATCATTCTGGCCCTTCCCTAATTATCTACGTGCCCTCAAGCAAGTTCCCCAACGTTCTTGTAGAATACCGTATTTTCCAAATTCTGGATCCTATTACATGATAAAAATGACAAAAAGAAGTATTTTTATACCATGGTATGTAGTCACTGGAGGTATTGATGACTTAATTCTCAGAGAGGGAGGGTTTATGATATTGCCTTGGAAACTTTCTTCTGCTTATTTGGCTAACATTTTGATCTTCTCTGGAATAGAAGATGTGTTCACCAAGAACTCTCCCGCACAGAATTCTATAACCAAGTCTGCTTTTCACCGTAAAATGTTTGCCTTTATCCATGATATATACAAACTCCTTTATGCTTTGTTTTATCTGCACTGTCAGGATTTGTGCAGCCCAAACCTCCAGATACCTCGTTGCTGGTTCATCCGGGAGGTATGTCCTGAGTGCCTAGTACATGCCTGCTCCTCGGCTTCCTTACTGTAATTTACAAGCTTGGAACAATGAGGCAGAGTCAAAGTTATTACAGGGACGGAGGATGCTGCATGTGCCCGTTGTCCTATTTTATGGTTTGAACGGGGTTACCGCTATTACCGAAGGAACATTGCCTCACGTTTGAGTTCCACAGTTGCCAGCAAAGTAGAAGCATCCTAGAGATCTGTAGTTCTCCACACTGTTCGTGGCTAGGAGAAGTGACTGCCTAGTCACTTAGCATTTCTGCATCATCCATCTGCTGGCACTGCAGGGGAAGGGATGATGAGACTTGAAAGTACTCATTATTATTCTTTGTGAAAAATTGCCCGTTTGTTCTTCCCCTCCTCCTCTCATTCCTCAGAGTCTGTCTCAGAGCCTTTGGCATTCTGTTGCATTCTGTCTGGCGAATTCTTCAGCCCATGTGCCATACTTCTTTTCCCTTTCTTCCAACTTTACCCTTACTTGGTCACATTAGAAAAATATTTTAAAGTCAAATACACCCAGGGTTCCTTCATACAATATATAGATGATGTCGGTGAGTAAGGTTTGAGAATATCGTCAATTCTTTCGTTGGAATTTAAAAAGGTGCGTAATCTATGAATCTGTTCAGATCTCTCAAGGTTCTGGAGTTTCTGTTCAGACAGAGCTTCTAAGCAATTATTTTTAGGCTCGCTTCCTTTTTTTCCCCCCCTAACATTAAACCACAGTTAACAGCCTCTTGACCACTTGTTCACTGAACTCCTGCAACAGGTTATAATTGAGACTACCAGTCGGAAGCCCGTTTATGTCCTAAAGTAATCAGTTTGTATCAACCAAGACACAAAAGGGAAAAGGTTAACCCTGTGAATGGGTGTCTCACTGAATTAAATGAAATCTGCCATTCACCCTTTCCCCAGAGTCTTGGGTGAAATTCAGAGATACAAACCACATTGGCTAGAAGTATTTTTGGATTTTGTTTTCTTTCTGCTCTATGACTCAGCACATGCTTATCTGACATCTCTTCTCCATCTTTATTTCACTGTCCAGAAGTTTGTCCCTTGATTCTGAGTATATCAGGATGGTATTGTGGAGGTGTGTATGCAAATGTGTGTGCTGGAGAAGATTGAGTCCTGAGAAGAAGGAAATTGAGAGAGCTCTGAAAGTCTCTTTTTGAACCAATGGGTTCAACCAAAGAACACGTGTTTTACCAGAACTCCAAATTCCCGGATTGTGCTATGCATCTAATAACTTAAACTGCATCAACGTGTATCTTGTTAAAATTTGTTGAATGTGTAAATACATTTTTGTAGGGATTTATTTCCTTTGTCTGGAGGGAAAGAAGTGAAGATAATACCCAGCAGATTGTCATCATCTTCAACATTCACAAGCACTCGGGATCGTGACACATTGTTCTAGGTCTTGGAAAAACAAGAATATAATGTACTGTAAAGCATCCCCCACCTCTTTTTAAAGCCATCAGGAGCTTAGAATTTATTTGAGGAACACATCATGCACATGCACCTATGCAGATAGTTAAAAATATATTGGCAAGTGGTACAGATAATAATGATTTAGGAGAGTGAGATAGGAAGCTGAAATGGGAAACTCCTTGGAGAAGCATTGACAATTAACTTGCTGAAGCTTAATGGTCTAAGGCCTCCATTACCCAGAATTGAAGGAAGTTCTACAGGCAGAAAACATGTTTACTTTCTTTCCTCCCACTTTCTCTAATAGGGATCTCTCTGTTTCCCTTGGCCTGACTACCTGGGCTTAATCCTCTTACCTGATACTCTTTGCATTGCCCCAGCTAATTGCTTTAGAGCAAGGGTCAGTAAACTTTTTCTGCAGAGAATCAGATAGCAAACATTTTAGGCTTTGCAAGCCATGTGGGTTTTGTCACAACTACACAATTACCTGGTTACTCTTGCATGAAAGGAGCTGGGAGAAGATCTAAAAGCTGATCCTGGTAGGATTCCAATAAAACTTTATTTACAAACTCTAGAATCAGAATTTCATATAATTTTCATTCATCACAAAATAGTATTCACTTCTGGATTTTTTTTTCCACTTAAAAAGATAGAAACCATTTGTAGTTCATGTGTAATACAAAAATGGGTGAGAGACTAGATTTGACCTATGGACTGTAGATTGCTGACCTCTGCTTTCAAAGACCTCAATATTTACCAACTTTTACCCCCACTTCAGTCTATTCTGTTTCTTCATCTGTTTGATAGAAACCAGGTTCAACTGCTACCAAAAAAAAAAAAAAAATTATGTAGCTTGGGATCTTCAAAGTGTAAAGCTAAAATTATTATTATTATTATTTTTTAAATGATGTTATTTATTTGTCAGAGAGAGAGAGAAAAAGTGAGAGAGCAAGCACAGCAGACATAGTGGCAGGCAGAGGCAGAGGGAGAAGCAGGCTCCTTGCTCAGCTCAATGTGGGACTCTGAGCCGAAGGCAGCCCCTTAACCAACTGAGCCACCCAGGCATCCCATGTAAAGCTAAAATCAATGCAATGATTTGTTTGATAGGAAGTAACTGACATAACCTCAGATCAAAGAAAGTCTCCTGGATGTGTTAGACATCAAAGACTACTGTCCAGGAAAAAGTCAAGTAAGGAGAACATAGGGCGATTATAGTGAAGCCTACTTTACTTGACCTTGTGCCCTCAGGCAGGAGACCAGAAAATTCCTCTTTGCCGAAGAGAGCAGCTGAAAGACTCAGTGATACTGATATTTGTTGATTTCACAATGAAATTTCTTCAATGCCCTGTATTATTTTGAAATAGGGAGGTAAATAGTAAAAGTAACAGCTTTAAGTATGGAAAGTAGATGCCTGAAAGGAGCAGGGCCTAGGGATGTAGGGGATGGGACAGAGAATGTACTGATTTTATTTTAAGCCTTGTAATATTTGAATCTTAAAATACTATACATATATTTTAATAAATATAATAATTAAAAAGAAAACAACCCTTTGGTGACTCTCAGTGCTCACAGAAGAAGTCCAAGCTGTTTGGCATGTCACACAGGACATTGGATAACTTGGGCAAAACCCACCGTTCTGGCTTTACCATAGTCACTCCTTAGCACACATCAAGCAAAGAACTATTCTGTCCAACTCGCTTTCACATCCTGGTGTTTTTGCTCCTTTTTTCCCCCCCTTCCCTTTTTTTTTTTTTTTTAAGATTTAATTTATTTATTTGAATAAGAGAGTGAGAAAGATAGAGTCAGCATAGGCGAGGGAACGGCAGGCAGAGGGAGAAGCAGACTCCTCACTTAGCAGGGAACCTGGTGCAGGGCTCCATCCAAGGACCCTGGGCTCATGACTTGAGCTGAAGGCAGATGCTTAATTGACTGAGCCTCCCAAGAGCATCCCTCTTGAATGTCCTTTCCTCTCTGCCTGGGGAGTTACTTATCCTTCAGTAAACACCAGCTTAAATGTTGCCTCCTCTCTGTACCTTTCATAGACCACATAGGAATCATTCATTGGTTCTTTGTCCTGTCAGCTCCTTTGCCATGTTTACACCGTAGCACTTAACTCAGAGGATGATTTAGTTATTGGACTCTCATGATAGACTTTAAGTGTCTCAAAGCAAGAATCAGGTCTGACTGTCCTCATATCACTATTTCCTAGCACATAGTAAGTACTCAGGTAACAATTACTGCCTTGAAGATAGATTTGGCCGTATTTAGATGCTTCATGAGGGAAGAAGCCACATGATTAGTGGCTTATGATTAGTGACCAATTGGATTTGCAAAGGTCAAAGATGACTCTTACTTTTACATTTTTAAACAGTCAGTAACTAGGAGGGTGATGGAGCACTGACAGAAGGAAGGGAGGAGCTTCTTTGGGGGCATGTATACAAGTTTGCTTTTATTCTTCCTGTGGATTGACAGTAAGTTATCTGATACATAGTTCTTTATTTTTTATTTTTAAAGATTTTGTTTATTTGAGAGAGAGAGAAAGTGTGAGCACAAGAGAGAGAGAAAGTGTGAGCACAAGTAGGGGAGAGGGGCAGTGGGAGAAGCAGATTCCCTACTGAGCAGGGAGCCTGATGCAGGGCTTGATCCCAGGCCCCTGAGATCATGACTTGAGCCAAAGTCAGATGCCTAACTGACTGAGCCACCCAGGCACCCCTGATAAGTAGTTCTTATCAGAAGTTAGAGAAATCATTTGCATTTCAAATGAGAAGCAAAGGTTAAAAATATAGACTATCTTGTCTTTAGCATATTAGATCTTCTCTGAATCCAAGAGTTTTGATGAGATTTTGAGGTAGATAAATGGTTTAAACAGTATTTCTCAACTTCAGGTATGTACAGGAATCATTTAGAGAGCTTGTGAAGATCCACATTCCTCTGGTTCCCCTCCCTGAGATTCTGATTCAGAAGGTCTGGGTAGGGCCCAGGAATCTGCATTTTGGCAGGCACCTTTTGATGATTCTGCTCTAGATAGCCCACATCTATACCTCAAGGAATTACTGGCATAATGGGGGAAGGAAGAGGTGGGAGAAATGAATTTGGGAGCAATCCGGAAGGCAGGAGGAAAATGTGTATTCAGTGGAGGAGAGAGGGACAGATAGCTACAGCTTGGAAATGACTCTCCTGCTATCTGCAGAAAACAGAAAACACTAGAATTAGAATTTACCAGCTACTTTATCTGTCTTCAAAATGACTTCTGATTCATGGTTTAAATTTTAAAGTATCTTCACATCACGGACCTCAAAAACAGCCTCCTGTAAGGACTGAAGATAACTGGGAACTTACGTCTGTCACTTCTCAACCTCTCTTGATTAGGAATTCTCTTGCTCTAAGTATCATGCCTTTCCCCTCCTTTTTCTAAATGCTCTTGCAGTAATAAAATCAATTACATTCTCAGATTGAACATCCTTTTGTTAACTAAATTATGTAAAAAGACTTTACAGATATAAGCATTGTTTTTCACCATATAAAATACCCTTTGGTGATGACTCATCCTTATATGTAAAACTCAAAGAATCTACCATTTACTGCATAAATTACTAATGAAACATTTGCTTTTGCTGCTAACTCAGGAAATGAATAAAGCCTTGTGACTATTTTCCTTAATCAGTCTACATTCCATTTTTATTAGAGCCACAGCTAGTTCTATAAAAAAAGTCCAACTGAAATTTTAATGACGAAATAATAATTATTTATTAAATTAGTTACTTAATTTAATAAATTATAAATACACATTAGCCAAACAGATATTGAAGTTAAACTTGCCAGTTGCTTCATTGCAATCAATGATGTTAAGCATGAAAACTATCATTGCCTACTACATGTGGAAATAAACAAAGACTAATGAATGAGAACAAGCAAAAGTTATTTACCCCAAGCTTGTTATCGCAAAGAAGTCAGCCATCATTACCTGTGTTTGCCAGAGACTCAAAGACAGGCACAGGTGCTGGAAAGCTTTATACTGACTTAGGGAAGACTTCAGGTGTGCCCTGATTGGGGGTTGTTGGCATGGGAAGCTATCAGAAGACTAACTAGAAGTGGGGCATCCTATGTGATAGGGTAGGAGTATACACATTTGGCTTTCTCTGGTTGGTACTAAGATGGAAGGAGGACAAAAGTTAGGCAAGCTGACATTAGTCAAGTCCTGAACATTTTTGTTTCAGTGTTACAGGGATTATTGTTTGTCTTCCTGGACCAATTGTTGGAGATAATGGTCTGACTTATAGATGGCAGGCTGGCTTTCTGGGCTGGATATAATTAATGAGTTGGTTTCCTGAGCCAGTTACTGCAGATTGTGTGTTTGAGTTCCATTTTTATGTATGGTCTGACTATTGTCTCTACATTCAGTCTCACATACACAATGATGGCTATGATTTCTTAAAACAAAGTCCTAGATAAAATTGGGTAGATCTTTCAGACTTACAATAGAACAAAGAAACAAGGTGAAGATAATAGATACATCAGTTATTATTATCAGATATTATTCATATCATGTAAAAAGGAATAAGAACTTACTATAAATGTTTAGTGGGCCCAAGGTCTAGCAATTATTAGATGTGAATGTATGTTCAGTGGAAGTTCTGGAACAATATAAAAAAAATCATATGATGGAAAGTTCAAGAGAATCACTGAGACACTGAAGGGATACCTGCACCTGATTCCTAGACCCAAGGGGTGGGGACAGAGGGAGCAGCTCTTTGTGGAGATGACCATACATGAGGGATGGCCTTTGCAGGTGGATGGGAGCCTGACGTGGGAAGTGAAGGCAAGTAAACCACTCTCTCCTGAACTACATATTCCAGAACAAAGTCAAAGAAGTTGGCATTTTGAATTTTTTAAAATAATTTTAAATTCACCCTCTAGATGGCTATGAAGGTATACTATCAAGATAAGGACAAAATATATTTAATTTAACAATTAATTTATAATTTCAAAGTATTTCAACATTTGGTATGTGGGCCCCTATTTTTTCCTCAAATATCAGGTCAGGCCTGGTAGTGCCTGTATTGCTCCAGAGCTTGGTCTAGGGGAGAGGGGAGACTGAAATTTTCAGGCCAAAGAAAGGTGCTGTACAAGTAACTCACTCAGAGAGAATTTGTTTTACTTTTTCTCTGTCCCAAACCACCTGTCCACACAGGGCAGTCCAGCTGCAGCCCTTCCAGGGCTAACCTGAAAATGATTGGCTCCCCAAACCTTATTTCTGGTTACATTGGAAACATATCTAATAAGAAAGAGAAATGGTCCCACAAATTGTATTTCCTTGAATATATCCAAATTATTCCACTCAGATATTCTGTTTTGTTTAAAAAAAATGGAATGGAAAACTATTAGAAAATTAGGAGAAAGGAGCTTTCACTATCCAATCTTGTTTCTTTTTTCTTTACTGGAAAAAATGTCAAGCGTACTGAAAAGTTGCAAGTATCATACAAAGAACTTTTTTCTTCTCTGAACTATTTGAGTGCAAATTGTTCATATGATGCCTCATCAACCCTGAATACTTTACAGTGTGTTTTCTACAAACAAGAACATTCTTCCACACAATCAAAGTCTAACCATCAAAACCATGAAATTAACATTGCTACTCTGTAATCATCAGACCCCACTTAGAGGACGCCTTTTGTCTTAATAAAGGACACATGAGGCAACCTGACCTCTGCCAATCTCACAAGCCTCATCTTCCATCATGCTCTGGGCACAGGAGGCTCCCGCTACTCAGCTGTCTTTCAGTTCCTCAGATTCATGAGCTGTTTTGCTTGAGGTATTTGTACGTACAATTTCCTCCACCTCAAACCTTCCTCTGACGGTCTCACTGCAACCTACCTTGTCTTCCTTCCAAAACCCATCACTACCTTCCTTAACTTCTCTCAGCTAAATTAATCCTCCTAAGCTTTCTTAAAAAATTATTTTAGATTTTTAAAAATATATTTTATTTAAACTGTTGAATATGTACATTAACATAGTTCAAAATTAAAAGAAAAGTCAATGAAATATAGTGAAAATTTTTCCTCTTATTCTGTCTTAAGCCTCCCAGTTCACCATCCCCCCAATGCCAATAACCGCTTTTATTTTCTTGTGTTTCCTTCAGAGTTTAACTGCCCTGCACCCTGGATTTAGTATGTATGTATGTATGTATGTATGTATAAAGAAAAGATTTATTTATTTGTTTTATTGAGAGAGTGTGCATGCAGGGAGGGGCAGAGGGAGAGGGAGAGAGAGAATCTCAAGCAGACTCCCTCCTGAGCACAGAGCCTGAGAAAGGTTTCATGACCCTGAGATCATGACCTGAGCTGAAACCAAGAGTGGGATGCTCAACGGACTGAGCCACCAAGGTGCTCCTAGTTTTTATTTTTTTAATTAATGATTTTCAAATAGGTAATACATTCCCATGTTTTAAAATTCAAAAGGAAACAAGGAAAGAACATACAGCTCCCTAAGCTTTCTTATAAAACCTATGCTTCTCTTTCATTGTTTTCTTCCTGGTGTATAGGGGTGTTTTTATATGTCAAATCATTTGTCTAATCAATGTCTAATCATCAATGTCTAATTCTCCTCTTTCTAAGTTCTATGAAGGTAAGGAAAATAAGTTGTGTATCATCATATCCAGGGGTTTAACACAGTGTCTTGCACATAGTAGCTGCTCAGTAAAAATTTATTCAATGGATAAAAGAATGGGAAAAGTTAAAAAGTCTATCTAAAAAAAATTTAAAAAAATAATGCAAAAAAAAAAAGAATGGGAAAAGTGAATAAGGTGTTGCTTTTCTGTTCAATGTTTATGCAACTGAAAGTAACATTTTATTTTTTTTATTTTTTTTTAAGATTTTATTTCTTTATTTGAGAGAGAGGCAGTGAGAGAGCATGAGCGAGGAGAAGGTCAGAGGGAGAAGCAGACTCCCCGTGGAGCTGGGAACCTGATGCGGAACTCGATCCCGGGTCTCCGGGATCATGACCTGGGCCGAAGGCAGTCGTCCAACCAACTGAGCCACCCAGGCGTCCCTGAAAGTAACATTTTAATCAAATTTTCAATAGCCAAATCATAGAGATGGAAATTGTAGGAGTTTTGGACATCTGAAGAGAAAAAGATGAGAAGACGTGTTAGGGAAAAAAAAGTTTATTGTGATCTACTGCTAAAGACAATGATTCCATTAGAAAAGTATGCATATATTTTTCCTTTTACATGTATCTTTTATACACTGGAAGTATGGCTATGTACTATATTGCATGCTATTATGATTCATTGCAAAGTAATTTAAGATGAGACATAATAAGTGGATTCTGGTAAGATACACTTAGGAGTATTTTGCTCAAACTTTCTTATTACATTCAAATTTTTTAAAGAAACACCTTTATTATATTTCATATAGGTCATTATAAAAATGATCATTGAAAAGTTATATGGGATATTTTGTAATGTGATATACATTGTGCATAGCACTGTAAGTTGGATTATTGAGAAAAACATAATATAAACCATTAAAAAAATTTTCTTAAAGATTTTATTTATTTATGTGACAGACAGAGATCACAAGTAGGCAGAGAGACAGGCAGAGAGAGAGGAGGAAGCAGGCTCTCCACGGAGCAGAGAGCCAGATGCGGGGACTCAATCCCAAGACGCTGGGATCATGACCTAACCCGAAGGCAGAGGCTTTAACCCACTGAGCCACCCAGGCGCCCCTAAACCATTTAAAATTTTTTAAACTAAACTTAAATTTAAAAATTTGACTGTCTCTTGTATGAAAATTAAAGAAAACATTAAATAAAAGATATTATTCTAGTAATTATCTTGCCAAAATCCTTTTTTATGCATAATCAGGCTTTTGAAAAATTCTAGTACCATTTCATTGAGCTTCATACATTTCACCTAGAGACTGCAAACACACAGAATCACAGCAAATGAGAAGGGAATTAGATTCATTCAACTCTTAAGGAGAAAATAGAAATAATATTTCCTTTTTATAGTCTTCAGGGTCATTGGGTATATAATAAGAGAGCCTTCTCTGCTATAAGCTCATGTCCAGATGTATGTAGACTCTTACAAATTAGTAGATTAAATATCTATTGATCCTATTATGAAATGCAAATTACAAAACCCAGAAAGATGGATCTGTTTATATAGTACTTATATAAACTTGTTTTGTAAATAAAGTACTTACTTTCAATAATATGAAACAAGTTACCAAGGTGGATAGGAACTTCTTTTCCACTCCAAAGATAAAAACTAGGAGTAAGTTACTAGATGCTGCTGTATTTTATAATGATTACAAATATACACAAAAACTATCAGTGCTCATGCACTAGTGTTTTTAGTTTTCTTTCTGATTTTGTTTTCCTGAATGGTGTTTGTATGTTCACATGGGCTGAACCTCATAATTGACTACTAAAACTAAAGTATATATCATTATGTTTTCTACGAATATGATTTAGGAATTGATAGGCTTCTCTATTTTCTTCCCAGAGTAAGAAACTGGGTACATTTAGTGCAATTCACATGCACTAGGGTATGATTTAAGCCACATATAAAAATAAGAATTTTTAAATAGATTCATTAAAATGAGTAAAAAAAAGGTGAATTTAATTTGAATGACACATTTTGTCCAACTCACTATATATTAAATATTATGGTTTCAATGTGTAATGAATGTGAAAAAAATTATCAATGAGATATTTTGCATTCTTAATAGGAAATGTTTGAAATGAAGTATGTATTTTACACTTACCATATCTCTCAATATGGGTTAGCCACATTTCACATGCTCAGTAACCACATATGACCAGTTGCTATTTTACTGCACAATGCTGGTAGAATTTATAGGAAGGAAGGAAGGGAGGGAGGGAGGGAAGGAGGGAGGAAGAAAAAAGAGATAATGAAAGAAAAAAAGAAAAAAAAATTGGGCATGATTCCATCAAAGCAGTAACAATATTTTTTCCAGAGGTAAAAAGAAAACATTAATTATAATTAAGGAATCAGGGCAAACAAGCAACTGTGTAGCTTTGGTTTCCTACCAGTATCTTGACTGTTTCCCATAGAATATGAAGTACTTAAAGGCAATGAGTTTTCATACTCACTTCATTACAGTTAGAGCCTAACACAGTGCCTGGTATATATTAGACACAGGTATATATTTGTTGTGAATATGTGAATAAATGAATCAATGGCTGCAGTTTATCTCAAACATGTTTATTTTAAAAATTAAAGATACTCAGGGACTTATTTTTTAGCAAGGGATTTAGACATTGCATCTCTATTTCAGAGATAGGAAGAGAAGCTGTGGTAGTTGCTTTGTATCACCAGTAGTCATGAAATCTTTTAAAGAGACAGGAAGTATCAATATAAGACTACCATAATACATCATGCATTTAAAAAGCAACTTTTTAAAAAGATAGCCCTCCGGTCCCTAGCTTTAGAAGATCATAGCCAAGTTCCAAAACTAAGTAACTTGGTTAAAGACTTCCTAATAAATGTTTTTTTTAATTGAATAAAGGCTCTAAAATATATATGTTACTGTATGTTTAATTAATATTATTTTTATAATCTCTTTCTAATTTTTTCTTTCCTTTAATCTAATGTATTAATCTCTTAAGAGTGTGACTTAAATTTTGAAAAAGATTTATTTCCCCAGGGAGAAATCAAATTCAGGTTCTCAAAGAATCAAATTGTTTGGGATTCAAGGATGGGTGAAGTATGTATTTCACATTTAGAAGGAGACTCATAATGCCCTCACCTGCTTTCTGTAGCTCAAACTAACCAGATATCACTCTAATCTGAAAACAATTTTACTGAGTATGACTCTTAAGACATCTTTAAGAATAAGAATTATGTTTTTCTTTCTGATTTAAAAAACGGTTCCTTTCCTTGACTAAAACATTTATAGAAAGACTATAAAGGAGAAAGTTTAATCATCCATCATGCCACTATTCAGAGATACTTCAATGTTTTAGTATATCTTTCTGAAGTCATTTTGAAGAATATAAATATACATGACCTTTGTAAAAAGTGTTGTATTACATATAAAACCTATGCCTCACCATAAGCATTTTATATTCATAAATATTTTTTGAAAATAAAATCTTCATGACTGCAAAAGATCTCTAAATTATTTTTATATAATGAAGTGATGCGTTATTCATACCCTTCTACTTTTTTATGGAAAGCATTGACAATTATTGATAGAAAGTAGACCCCTACTTACAACTTTCCCCTCCTTTCTCTAACATCTAGAGACTTAATTACTGTTGGTATAATGTTTCAAAGGTATTGGTAAGTTGTTCTGAGTGAGACAGTGAATGGATTTATTGTTTTGCTCCTGTAAAGAGAGAGATGATAGGAAGACAGGTGGAGGCCATAAAATGGCAGAGTGTGACTTGATGTGAATTTCCTTCTTTTCCTCAGTCATCTCTGATGATTAAGGACACCAGTCAGTTTCTACTAAACTCAAAAATGTTCAGGGTCAGTGTTATTTTTATGAAAATTGTTGGTTATGCTTGATAGGAAGGTTTGGGTTTAGGTTGACATGGAAGAAATAAATATACCATGCTTAGATGCAGGGGGTGAGGACAAAGGGTCATGAGAAGGTAAGTCCTTGGGAATTTGAAGATAAATTAGGAGGGCTTTGGGCACCCCTCTGGCCATGTACTAGGTGAGATCATTGCGTTTGGTTCCAGGGATTTGTTTTTAGAATGGACATACTTATCTTTGATTTTTTTCCTCTTCTATTTTCTTGGGTGGGGCGGGGGGTATCTCAGTCTCTTTCACTCTCCTCATCTTCCTATTTCTCAGACACATCATCTTTGCTCTTTCTACCTCAATTGTTTTCTGTGGTTTTTCCTTCTTGCACCAACATTTTCAAAGATTGGAATAGCCTTACTCTGGGAGGTTCCTGTTCATATGTGTCTGGGTAAAGGCTCTGACTTCTCCAGGTTCTGGCTGTTACTGGATCATCATGACATTGCTTACTGCATTTCCTTCCTGGCCTCACAAACTACAACCATCCACCTAAACGAATGAAAAACGGGCAGACAATGCTTTCCAGACTTTGGTCTGTATTTGCATTTTAATTCAGATTTGTCATTTGTCTCTACCACATCCCCTAAATTTACAATGACATTCAAGTTGAAAATTCTAATTGTTTGATAACACTTCGCAGGGAGATGGGTAGAAAATTAAAGAATTTACCGTATCATTAGATGAATTCCTACTACCGTCAGCATAGATTCTTAGCATCAATTTTACATATTGGCTAGAAAAAGAAAAGTTGAAGGGTTTGTTTTCCAGTGTTGATAGTGAAGTTAGAGAGTATTATAAAATGTGTTAGAGAAACCCTATCAGGATATAAAAATACTCACTTTGCAAAATGGTGGCATGTTTAGCTTATATTTCCTTGGTAATTGTTCATCTCTGAAGACAGTGTTGTAAGAAGCAATTCTGTACAGGACAGTCTGGGGTAAGAGCCTGTTGTGCAGGGTTCAGATTACTTCACATCCCTTTCAGAAAGCTGTGGTATGCCTTATCAAAATGCTTTCTAACTCCTGTGAGCAGTGACTTTCTCCATGTAAGTCTCCTGTTTAAGGAGACGTATAATTATTTAGAAATTTGCTGCAGTGAATGAACTGTAGAGAAACAATTTTTGGCTTCTAGAAAAGAAAAGAAAAACATCAAAAAAGAAAACTTACTTCAGCCCACACTCAGATCTAGCAATTTTTTTTTCCTGGATGTTTCTATTTATTTTACCAGCATATGTTAAACAAATATTTATTGAGTGGCTACTATGATCAGACACTGTTCTGGAAGTCAGAAATAAAGAAGACAGATAGCCTTCCTATGGTAAAATCACAGGATTCTTGTTTACATATATTTGCCTGGTGTCTTGGTAGTAGCAGCTCAGCATTTAATTTTTTTTAACTGCATTTTCATTTCTCTGCATGCCAGCTACCAGTAATCAGATGACTTGGAATGTGACTTGGTGGATTATTTATAAATTTTCCTGGCCAGACGATAAAGAACATGAAAAAAAAATCAGAAAACTCATCTAACCTATGCTACTTGAATAAACTGATCTTCAATATTTAGACCAAAGGGAAAAAAACCCCATAAAACCTAAAGTTTTTAATCTTTAAAAATTATGTGAAATATGGTACAATAATTAATATTGAGAATATGAGCAGCACATAAGAAAAGATAACAACGTCAAATATAGGGTGTATGGTGGTTTTCAGAAAATAGAGGTAAGGATTGCGGTATGAAATAAAAGGAAATAATGCATTAAATGTAAGGCTAAAATGGTGATGGTGTGCTGCACAAACAATGTCCTATATCTCTTGGTAAGGGCCTTATTCTTTTATGAGTTACTTAAGTGATATGAAAGGCAGAAATATGTAAACTAAGTTTTATGCACAGAAAAGATAATTTGAGCCCATGTCCTCATATCGACTTTGAGCCCCAGTTATCCAGTTAGGCTCCCTCCATCAATGATGTTAGTCTATCAACCAGCCACCCAGTTATCATATCTTGTTTCTAAATGGTTTTAAGAAATAATTGTTCAAATTATCCATAGAATAGCTTCAACTCCAAATGTAATATGAATCTTTATGCCAAACAATCAAAAATTCAGTTTAACACCTACTGGGTTAGATTTACTTATAGATGTAATTCAAATATCACACGGTAATATCACATAGTAAAAGAGGAAGCTTTTATACTTTTTCTTAAAATTTTTTAAAAAAATTTATTTATTTGTCAGAGAGAGAGGAAGAGAGAGCGAGCGAGCACAGGCAGACAGAGTGGCAGGCAGAGGCAGAGGGAGAAGCAGGCTTCCTGCCAAGCAAGGAGCCTGATGTGGGACTCGATCCCAGGACGCTGGGATCATGACCTGAGCCGAAGGCAGCCGCTTAACCAACTGAGCCACCCGCTTAACCAACTGAGCCACCCAGGCGTCCCAGCTTTTATACTTTTTAAAGGAAGCATTTAAGAGTCAGAGACTCTTTCCCATTCCAAGGTCCTTTAAAGCATTTGGAAAAAATAGGCAATTCTAGGCAAAATATCTTATTGGTTCATTTCCATAGACTTTGCATAGATTTCCCCTATTTTAGTAATTTCTTTAAATATGATGCCTTATTTTTACATTGCATTTTATATTTTGTCAACCTACTTTTACATGTCATCTTCTATGCTTTCCATGATGACCTCAAGAAGGAGACAGGTCAGTGTTCCCCAAGATTTACATGACAACTTATTAATAGAATAAGAATTGGAGCTCATGTACCTTGGGTCCAAATTTGGGGTCCCCAAAATGATGTTACACAGCCTGGTCCTTTATTTTGTTTTAATTCCATACATTGCTTCTAGAGGATCAAGATAACCAAAGGAAGAATTGATAGGCTTTGAGGAATATACCACTAAAACACAACAGTACATAAGAGTTTCTTTTCCAATGTAACAAACCAAACTCTATAAGTACCCTAAAATAGCACAAAATAGCAGAGTCAAGTTTTAAAAATAGCTGAAGAGAGATTCTGGTGGACTGTAGAAATCACTGGATTCCAAAAACTATAGACAAGTTTTTTTCTGGAGTACCTGAGGTGACATCCAGAAGCTTTTGAAGAAGGCAAAGCTAAGTCCTTGATCAATTCCTTCTCAACCTGTTTTATTGAAATGACTCTAGAGAATTTATGCAAGATTTCCTACTGTTGCCCCAATGGGAGTGGGACATTCTGCCACAACAGAGAACTACCAGTATGCTTATGTGGGTTTCTGGGGATGATGCTGGCATAACTCAAAAGAGGGGGGGAGTGACACTTGTGACTAGTTGAAATCTGATATCACATGAGGGTTCCCAACTTAGACTCTTTTTCTGGTTTCCTCCTCTTGCTCTTTCCCTCCCTCCCTCCTTGTCTTTCATGCCTTTCTTTAAGGAGGGTTCATTTGACTTTTGTGGTGTGAGAAGAAGAAGGAGGGTTCATTTGACTTTTGTGATGTGAAAAGGGCCCAAGTGTTCAGCAGTTTGGGGAAGTCTTAAGAGTAGCTCCAGGGTTTAGTGTAAGTGGATGGAAAAGGAAAAGGAGATTCAAGAACTAAGAATTACTGGGAGTTTGCAGATGAGTTTGAAAAGATGCAGCCTGGTTATACCATCTTGTTTCCACCCAGTTCCAGCATCCTGCCCATCTACCTGTCCTGAGCACAGATGCAGTTGGGGCTGGGGCAGGCAGGTATCTGTGTTTCAGGGGGTATCCAGGCCCTTGGGTGGCTTGACAGGAAATGCAGAGTACGCTTACCTTTGCACTGGACCACAGCTTGGAGTCTAGCCCTAGAGGGTTCTGGGGGAAGGAATGGGGAGGATTCTGAGAACATGTCAATTCAGAAATCCATAGGTCCTCGGGAAGATCGATATCAACCCAACTTGAGTGAGCCTGCTCTCTCTGATAATCAAGGAACTGAAAAGCCAGGTGGTGGCTGGTGGCCATGTGCCTCTGTACTTCTGATTCTGGGAGGGCAGACAGAGACCAGAAAGCAGAGATTTTCTCTGCTCCCTAAGAGTGAGAAATGGAGAGATCAGTTGGAGTTAGGAGTACAAAAAGCCATGGTGGCAGAGAGAGATCTTCAACCTTCCTCAACGCCTCCCATCCTATTTCCCCTCCTTGTACCAGTTTTTTCCTATTTGCACATTGAATTTCTGGATGTAGACCTACCCACTCTGAGAGAAGCAGAGAAGAGTGCTGGGAAGAATACTTTGAATGTAGTATTTTATGTTCACGATCACATTTCATCCAGTTTCTACCAAGGCATTAGGTTTGCTTGTCGCAGATTTATATATGTAGCAGTAGACTCAGGGAAGACAGGAAACTTGCTGTTACTATAAAATATCTCTCCCTGACCCTATGTAAGTTGATTTTCCCATACAGTGGGGTTGGTGGGGGCAAATGGGATTCTGTCACAAGTCAGAGGAGAGAGAAGTTGACCTGGGGCATTTTGAATCTCGCAGTGAGGGCGAGGGGAAGGGGATCTGCATGTATTTTGTATGTATGTATGTCAGAGTTTGTGCGTGTTTATGATCTCTCTCCACTAAACTGTAAGTATCTTGAGGAATGACCTTTCTCTCACCATTTAGCACACTCCATAATTGTGAAAGAATGAATGTTAAACTTGAGAGTTGTTCATGAATCTATTATCATGGTGTCATTGGCACACATAGGAGACACTACTGAGAAGGTGACAGGCAGTAAGATTCTCAGAGCTGCACCAATATAAAGTGTTTGGGTGTTGCTTTTTGAGGTAGAGTGGACAGGAAATAACTCTTAATGGGGCGACAGTGGGAGGGGTGAGGATAGTACTTATTCCCCCATTTAAAGATTAGCCCTCACACAACATTTATTAATTTGAGTTATACTGAGAGATTTAATGAAATGTTTTTGAGATGAATGAGGTAGAGATGATGTCACCAAGATCGTCAATCATTTGCCTTTTAATTTTAAATTAGAATAAATTCAAAACTAACATTAGAATAATGCTACTCTTGCTCCTTCTGGTGTCCAATCAGTGGAGAAGAAAGGAATAGCATTATATCCATCTCCAGTGACTTGGGTATAGACCTCCATGATTCCCCAAGAGTGAGTATTAGAGTCAATGTCATTGGTGGAGAAAACACTGAGAACTATAGATTCTTGACTGGTCTTTGGTCCTTATGACACTGTGTTTTGTATTTTTCATCATCTTTTCCATGCCCTTGATATCTTTCCTGTTACACTGTAAGCAACCAAGGTTAACTCTTATACTTTCTGTTCTGTACTTCATAGTTTCTGTATATGGTTGTTGCCCAACATAGTCATGACGTGACCACCAAAATCAGGACATTAACAATGATACATGACTGCCTTATAATCTTCAGACTCCATTTGAATTTTGCCTATTGTCACAATAATGTCCTTTATAGCAAAAATGCAGGATATAGGAGGACATTCATGATGTGACATCTGCCAATCTTATTTAATTACTGCTTTCTCAATGTCTATTCTATGTGAAAACTAAACACTCTACACAAAATAAATTACAGCTTCTAACCAGGTGTTGGTCTTAATATAGAGGGTGTAAACAATATGTTTAACCAGGCACACCCTTCAAAATCAGCTCTGCTTATGTTTGCAATGAACAAACAGGGTTGAGTCACCATGAATTATGAAGAATTTCAGTAATATAGTTCAAACAATCTTCAGGATGTTCTTTTCTCAGGAAGCTTTAATTTTGAGGCCGGAGTCTACTCATTATAGTATCACAGTGCTGACTGGAAAAAACTTCATCTGTCTCAAGAATAGATTGTTCCCGTAGGGGGCCAAGCATCTGTGTGCCAGTTCTCCAGGGCAACCCACTGCCTGGATGAGGAAGGAGAGAGAGTGATGGCACATAGGCCCTAGGGGCTGTCCTTCACCTTACCCTTTCTCTCCACTCCATCATGGGAGGGGGCTTGTGCCCTTGTCACTAAGGAAATATTGACTGATGTTAAGATGCCTGTCTATGAGTAAAAGGAGAAGCTGAATACAGGCTGTCCCAGAGTGAAGGAAGTTGACTGAAGCATAAGGGAGCACTACCCAAGGACAGAGGAGCCACGCATAGGAGCAAAATGAAATTGGGATAGAATATGGCAGGGTGAATATAGGCAGTTTATATAAATCTTTGGCTCAGAGAATTAGGATGATAGAACAGAGGACAACTTAATTTCCCTTTTGGTCCTGAAAGATTCACAATAGCATTTGGTCAGACAGATTCAAGTCCAGGTTTAACATTATTCAACCAAATTTCTTTTTAAACTATCTTGCTAAGAGGAAAACAAAAACCTTTGATGGAATATGTATTTTCTTCATTGGATTACCTTTTTTTTTGAGTACCACTATAATGTAGGGAACTGTTCTGGACACTGGGCTTCCAGAAATGAAAAACAGTCCTTGTGCTCAGCAGTTATAGAGCTTGTCAGGTGCTGAGGATACAGACAGGGTGACAACTAGCATAGCAACAGAGGAGTGTGGAAATGTCAGGAGTGGCCCAGAGATGGGTTTCATAGTTGATGAAAAGCAGCATGTCTCCTTTTTATATTTCAGATCAGTTTAGTTTGTTTTTCTACTAGCTTTATTAATTTATCAAACTTGAGGAGTGCACTTATACTTCTCTTCACTCCTAAAACCCAGTGTTTTCTGAATTTGGAGAGAGGTATACTCACCTAAATCCTTAGGAAGGATAGCTCTTCTCTTTTTAATGTATGCCCATTCTTGCCTGGGCCATGAAAAGGATAGTCTCTTTGGAGAACAGTGAGGAGATGCCTGGATGAACTGGGAATGGTCCCAGCAATAGGCTTCACACCTCTCTTGCAGATCACAATCGAACCTCTTCCCACAGGCCACAGAATGTGTGGCCACAGGTACATGGTGGTAGTGGTGGGGTAATATAAAAAGTGAAATCTCAGGAGAAGGAAGGTGGGGAATGGGTGGACAGGGAGTGGTTTTCTAGAGGACAATCAGGTGCTATTACACTGTTATCCCAAGAAAGAAGAATAGAGATTGGGCTTTAGACTCCCCAGATTCAAATCCTACTTTCTCATAATTAGCTGACCCCTCTTTGATCTCTCTGAACCTCATTTTCCTGCTGGACAAAATATGGTAGTTAGAAGTTTAAATATGTAAAGTTTAAATATGTGTCTGTTTGCTAGCCGAAGAGGAGGGGAGATGATGAAGATGATGATAATGATAATGACGATATGATGCTAAGCATTATGGGAGGGATTCATGAGAGAGATGAGGTAGACATGGTTTCTGATCTCCCAAAGAGGAGAGGAAATTACAACATGATAACAGAAGTGCTGTTGTAAGGGAAGTAGAGAGTGTTCTGAGAACTCACAGGATGTGTTTCAAACTATCTAAACGGAAACTTTCATTTGAGATGAATAGATGCAGTCCAAGCATAGGAGAAGGCACAGAGAAGCCCAGGGCACAGTGATCTTGAAGGACTAGAAGACATTCTGGAAGGCAGGAATAAGCAAGTACTAGATGGAGAGTTACAAGAGATGAGTCTGTAGTACGTGGGAGAAAGGACTGTTGTTCAAAGTACAGATTGGTCAACTACTTCAAGTGCTACAGAAATCTTCAATAACATAAAGTTTGTAAAGTGTGCCTTGTTTCCATGGAAGAGCTGTGAACTAACCCTTATTTCAGTGACCAGATAATGAGGAGTGGAGAGAGCAGAACAGATGACCTTCTAGAGATGCAAGACCAGACAATTAGTTTTAAAAATAAGAAATAAGGAGAAACCCTCAAAGTTATTTTCACACAGGGCAGAAGCAGTGTAAAGTCGAACAATTTCTTTCAATTTCAATTTCTTTCAATTCTTTGGGGAAAGCTTTATGGTTTCTCAACAGTTCAGATGAATTGTTACTGTAGAGGGAGGCACTGTGGTATTTGTTGCCCAGAGAAGAAGCTGGGATGAGTGGAATAAGGAAAGGAGTCCGTGAACAAAAGAAGAGAGGAGAGCAAAGAAGGGGGAGATACAGAAATTCAGGAATCTTGCAGCTGATTATCTAAATAAAAGACAAGTTTAAAGCACATAAAACCAAAAGTGGACAATAGAATGTTCACTTGTGTAGAAATTATTGTAATTGCAGTAGGAAGTGAGATAAATGAGTGATTAAGGATTAACCCATAGTCCAAGAGAGAGTCAAACTCTTAGAGGGAACATTAGCTCTTTAAAGCCATGCGGTGTCATCTAAAGGACAATGGTAGTCCTCTAAGTATAATCCTGGGGTTGGTGATGACTCTCTGGGGAGGGTTTGGCTCTGTATACATGGCTAAATTGCCCTCCATAATGATGTACAATCATTAACTAAATGTCTTTGTTGTCTGTGCCCCAACAGGTACCAAATTAAAGTGGCCTTTTAAACACAGAATGACCCAACTGAAAGAGCACTTAGTCCGTGTCATTTTAAGACATACCTTATAATATAATTCAGAATTCTGTGTCTCCCAGAATAGTTCTATTTATCTCATCTATCACATTGATGGCTCTGAGGACACACAAGAAAGATAAGACCTCATCACAATCAGAAAAGATCGAATTTAGGGACGCCTGGGTGGCTCAGTTGGTTAAGCGGCTGCCTTTGACTCAGGTCATGATCCCAGCATCCTGGGATCGAGTCCCACATCGGGCTCCTTGCTCGGCAGGGAGCCTGCTTCTCCCTCTGCCTCTGCCTGCCACTCTGTCTGCCTGTGCTCGCTCGCTCTCTCACTTTCTCTCTGACAAATAAATAAATTTAAAAAAAATTTAAAAGAAAAGACCGAATTTAAAAATAAAACTACTTGATAGATGAAAGCAAATGCGA
The DNA here is from genome assembly GCA_004024625.1 of Mellivora capensis. Lineage (NCBI taxonomy): Eukaryota > Metazoa > Chordata > Mammalia > Carnivora > Mustelidae > Mellivora > Mellivora capensis. Next base: position 56,604 of record PISX010004061.1, on the reverse strand, counting down.
AGGTATCAATACAATACTTATTAAGGCAAATTGGTTTTCACAGAAAGCGTTTTCTGAGTTGGCTTCTGTCTTAGTATAGTATAGACGCACAGGTAGGTGCTTTGGTGTTTTTCCACTGTGAACTCATTCTTTGTGTAGTAGAGATTTGGCTTTTTGTAGTGTCAGCAAATAAAAGTACAGCCACAAAAATATGTTTCCTTTTAGTTTCTTCTTGTATCATCAATCATCCTTGACAAAAGTTTAAGTGCAAAGTGAGTTTAATATTCTTACACAGCCTCTTTCTAATAAGAGCCTTTGCTTTCATTTTGATGAGTTCACTTCACAAGTAGATTTTACTCTTAATTCATCAGCTGCATCTTCTAATTTGTTGTCCTAATGAATAACATTGTAATGGATTCTTTAGATCCTGGAGCTGTCATTCAAGAGTGTTTCTCTTAGGTAGTAACCCAGTACATGTCACCTGTCTGCATGTACTTCACTGTTATCTTTAGATAGAGCAGATATTCTCTTGTTGTTACCTGGAGTCATATTTCATAGTTTAGAGATTGAAATGCCTGATTTCCTTCAGTGTATTTTATTTATTTGTTTATTTATTAATCTATTTTACTTTATTATTTTATTTTAGTTTATTTTCTTCCTCTGTTAGTTTTGAGGATTGAGTCGTCACAAAATTACGGGTCAGTACTGGTGAACTGACTGTACCATATCAGTTCAATTTTGGTATGGTTAATTTACTGCTAATAGGGATGTGTAGTGAAAATGACATCCAAAAATGTATCTCTTCATAAAAGCGACAACAGCAGAAAAGTAGCAAAATAGTCAGAGTCAACTTTTTCAGATCTCTGCAAACTAGCCAAAGGCTTGTAACAACCCAGGAAGCATTTATTTACGAAATGCTGTCAAATTCTGGTAAAAACAGCAATTTCCCATCTTTCATTCTCCAGCTAAGCCTTGGCCTTGGGGGGGAAAAAGAAAAGAGCCAGCTTTCCCAATACTGGAATTGGTTGCAACACAACTGGAGCTCTTCCAAAGTTTTATTCCCAAAGAATTGATATTATTTGTTCTGTTACATTGTTCCTGGGAAGACCCAACTGGAAAAGTTTGCCTTTATTTGACCTGACTCAAGCTTGCCCAATGCTAAAAGCTTCTCCCCAGAGGGCGTTTATGAAAAACATTTCCAGGCAAATGCTTTAAAATTACCATGCCTGAGGTGATGGTTAACAATAGCACAAACATCAGGCTAACCAAAAAGCTTAAAAGAAAAAGGTGAGGAATGAAGTGTTTACAGGCTTTGGAGAGCTCTGACATATTCCCAGGGAACCTGGAGTTTCATTCACATGTGTGGTGCTGTGTACATACTCAGGAAGGGTCTGAGGAGGCCCTAGGATCTCACCTCTGCTTACCTTAAAAATCTGCACAAGCAGGAAGAGGAAACAAAGGCTGATTGTAAGCTAAGTATTGAAGGTGTGCTCCAACATGCACACAAAGCTCAATAAACACTGGGATATTTATTGGTTCTGGTATTTAGGAATTTTGTCTAATCACTAACTCCCTAAACTACCTTTTTCTTTCTTTCTTTCTTTTTTTAAAATTAGCATATAATGTGTTATTTGCCTCAAGGGTACAGGTCTGTGAATCATAAGGCTTACACAATTCACAGCACTCACCATAGCACACACCCTCACCAATGTCCATCACCCAGCCAGCTCATCCCTCCCATACCCTCCCCCAAGCAACCCTCAGTTTGTTTCCTGAGATTAAGAGTCTCTTATGGTTTATCTACCTCCCCTGTCCCATCTTATTTCATTTTTTCCCTCTCTAACCCCCATGAACCCCTGCCCTGCTTCTCAAATTCCTCATATCAGTGAGATCCTATGATAATTGTTTTTCTCTGATTGACTTATTTTGCTTAGAATAATACTCTCTAGTTCCATCCACATGGTTGTAAATGGCGAGATTTTGTTTTTTATTGATGGCTGCATAGTATTCTGTTGTATTATATATATCATGTCTTCTTTATCTGTTCATCTATTGATGGACATCTAGGTTCTTTCCATAATTTGACTATTGTGGACATTGCTGCTATAAACATTCGGGTGCACATGCCCCTTCGGATCACTATATTTGTATCTTTAGGGTAAATACCCAGTAGTGCAATTGCTGGGTCGTAGGGTAGCTCTATTTTCCACTTTTTGAGGAACCTCCATACTGTTTTCCAGAGTGGCTGCACCAGCTTGCATTCTCAGCAACAGTGTAGGAGGGGTCCCCTTTCTTCACATCCTTGCCAACATCTGTCCTTTCCTGACTTGTTAATTTTAGCCATTCTGACCGGTGTGAGGTGGTATCTCACTGTGGTTTTGATTTGTATTTCCCCGCTGCCGAGTGATATTGAGCACTTTTTCATGTGCCTGTTGGCCATTCAGATGTCTTCTTTACAGAAATATCTGTTCATGATCTCTGCCCATTTCTTGATTGGATTATTTGTTCTTTGAGTGTTGAGTTTGATAAGTTCTTTATAGATTTTGGATACTAGCCCTTTATCTGGTATGTCATTTGCAAGTATCTTCTCCCATTCTGTCAGTTCTTTTTTGGTTTTGTTGACTGTTTCCTTTGCTGTACAGAAGCTTTTTATCTTGATGAAGTCCCAATTGTTCATTTTTGCCCTTGCTTCCCTTGCCTTTGGTGATGTTTCTAGGAAGAAGTTGCTGCGGCTGAGGTCAAAGAGGTTGCTGCCTATGTTCTGCTCAAGGATGGATTCCTGTTTCACATTGAGATCTTTCATCCATTTTGGGTCTATTTTTGTCTGTGGTGTAAGGAAATTGTCCAGTTTCATTCTTCTGCATGTGACTGTTCAATTTTCCCTACACCATTTGTTGAAGAGACTGTCTTTTTTCCACTGGACAGTCTTTTCTGCTTTGTCAAAAATTAGTTGACCATAGATTTGAGGGTCGATATCTGGGCTCTCTATTCTGTTCTATTGATCTATGTGTCCGTTTTGGGTCAGTACCATGCTATCTTGATGATTACAGCTTTGTAATAGAGCTTGATGTCTGGAATTGTGATGCTGCCAACTTTGATTTTCTTTTTCAAATTTCTCTGGCTATTCCGGTCTTTTCTGATTCCATATAAATTTTAGGATTATTTGTTCCATTTCTTTGAACAAAGTTGATGACATTTTGATAGGGATTGCATTAACGTGTAGCTCGCTTTAGGTAGCATAGACATTTTCATAATATTTTGTTTTTGTTCTTCCAATCCATGAGCATGGAACATTTTTCCATTTCTTTGTGTCCTCCTCAATGGTTTTCATGAGTACTTTATAATTTCCTGAGAACAGATTCTTTTCCTCTTTGGTTAGGTTTATTCCTAGGTATTTTATGGTTTTGGGTACAATTGTAAATGGGATCAACTCCCTAATTTCTCTTTTCTTCTGCTTTGCTGTTGGTGTGTAGAAATGCAACTGATTTCTGTGCATTGATTTTATATCCTGATACTTTACTGAATTCCTGTATGAGTTCTAGCAGTTTTGGAGTGGAGTCTTTTGGGTTTTCCACATAAAGTATCATAACACCTGTAAAGAGTGAGAGTTTGACTCCTTCTTTGCCAGTTTGGATGCCTTTTATTTCTTATTGTTGTCTTATTGCTGAGGTTAGGACTTCTAGTACTATGTAAAATAGCAATGGCAATAGTGGACAGCCCTGCTGTATTCCTGACCTTAGGGGGGAAGTTCTCAGTTTTTCTCCATTGAGAATGATATTTGCTGTGGGTTTTTCATAGTTGGTTTTGATGATATTGAGGTATGTACCCTCTATCCCTACACTGTGAAGAGTTTTGATTAAGAAAGGATGCTGTACCTTGTGAAATGCTTTTTCAGAATCTATTGAGAGTTTCATATGGCTCTTGTTCTTTCTTTTATTAATGAATTGTATCACATTAATTGATTTGCATATGTTGAACCAACCTTGCAGCCCAGGAATAAATCCCACTTGGTCATGGTGAATAATCCTTTTAGTGTACAGTTGGATCCTATTGGTTAGTATTTTGGTGAGAATTTTTGCACCTGTGTTCATCAAGGATATTGGTCTGCAATTCTCCTTTTTGATGGGGTCTTTGGTTTTGGGATCAAGGTAATGCTGGCCTCATAAAATGAGTTTGGAAGTTTCCCTTCCATTTCTATTTTTTGGAACAGCTTCAGGAGAATAGGGGTTAATTCTTTAAATGTTTGGTAGAATTCCCCTAGGAAGTCATCTGGCCCTGGGCTCTTGTTTGTTGGGAGATTTTTGATGACTGCTTCAATCACCTTACTGGTTATGGGTCTGTTCAGGTTTTCTATTTCTTCCTGGTTGAGTTCTGGTAGTTTATATGTCTCTAGGAATGCACCCGTTGCTTCCAGATTGTCAAATTTGCTGGCGTATAGTTGCTCATAATACCATCTCCTAATTGTTTGTATTTCTTTGGTGTTGGTTGTCGTCTCTCTTTCATTCATAATTTTATTAATTTGGGTCCTTTCTATTTTCTTTTTGGTAAGTTTGGCCAGGGGTTTATCAATCTTATTAACTCTTTCAAAGAACAAGCTCCTAGTTTCATGAATTTGTTCTACTATTCTTTTGGTTTCTATTTCATTGATTTCTGCTCTGATCTTTATTATTTCTCTTCTCCTGGGGGTTTAGGCTTTCTTTGCTGTTCTTTCTCCAGCTCCTTTAGGTGTATGGTTAGGTTATGTATTTGAGACCTTTCTTATTTCTTGAGAAAGGCTTGTATTGTTATATAATTTCCTTTCAGGACCACCTTTGCTGTGTCCCAAAGATTTTGAACAGTTGTGTTTCATTTTCATTTGTTTCCAATAATTTTTTTAATTCTTTAATTTCCTGGTTGACCTATGCATTCTTTAATAGGATTCTCTTTAGCTTCCCTGTATTTGAATTCTTTCCAACTTTCTTTTTGTGGTTGAATTCTAGTTTCAATGCATTGTGGTCTGAAAATATGCAGGGAATGATCCCAACCTTTAGGTACTAGTTGAGACCTGATTTGTGACCCAGGATGTTATCTATTCTGGAGAACGTTCCATGTGCACTAGAGAGGAATGTGTATTCTTTTGCTTTGTCATGGAATGTTCTGTATATATCTGTGATGTCCATCTGGTCCAGTGTGTCATTTCAAGGCTTTATTTCCTTGTTGATCTTCTGCTTAGGTGATTTGTCCATTTCAGTGAGGGGGGGGTGTTAAACTCCCCTACTATTATTGTATTATGGGTTGATGTGCTTTTTTGATTTTGTTGTTAAGTAGGTGGAGAGGCAGGCAGAGAGAGTGAGAGAGAGAGAGAGAAAGAGGTGGGGAAGCAGGCTCCCTGCTGAGCAGAGAGCCTGATGCAGAGCCCAATCCCAGAACCCTGGGATCATGACCTGAGCCAAAGGCAGAGGCTTTAACCCACTGAGCCACCCAAGCGCCCCAACCTCAGCTTTCTATTGATGCCCATTAGCATGATAAATTGTCTTCCATCCCCTCACCTTAAATATGGAGGTGTATTTGGATCTACAATGAGTTTCTTGCAGGCAGCATACCAATGGGTCTTGTTTTTTTTGTCCATTCTGACACCCTGTGTCTTTTGATTGGGGCATTTAGCCCATTTACATTCAGGGTAACTATTAAGAGATATGAATTTAGTGCCATTGTATTGCCTATAATGTGACTGTTACTATATTGTCTCTGTTCCTTTCTGGTCTGTTACTTTTAGGCTCTCTCTTTGCTTAGAGGACCCCTTTCAATATTTCCTGTAGGGCTGGTTTGGTTTACAAATTCTTTTAGTTTTTATTTGTCCTAGAAGATTTTATCTCTCCTTCTTTTTTCAATGACAGCCTAGCTGGATATAGTAGTCTTGGCTGCATCTTTTTCTCATTTAGTGCTCTGAATATATCATACAAGTCCTTTCTGGCTTTCCAGGTCTCTGTGGATATAGGTCTGCTGCCAAACTAATATTTATACCATTGTATGTTACAGATCTCTTGTCCCAAGCTACTTTTAGGATTTTCTCTTTGTCACTGAGACTTGTAAGTTTTACTATTAGATGATGGGGTGTTGACTTATTTTTTGTTTATTTTGAGGGGGGTTCTTGTGCCTCCTGGATTTTGATGCTTGTTCCCTTTGCCAAGTTAGAGAAATTCTCTGCTATAATTTGTTCCAATATACCTTCTGCCCCTCTCTCTCTTTCTTCTTCTTCTGTGATCCCAATTATTTTAATATTATTTCATCTTATGTTATCACTTATTTCTCAAATTCTTCCCTGTGGCCCAGTAGTTACTTACGTCTCTTTTTCTCATCTTCTTTATTTTCCATCATTTGGTCTTCTATATCACTATTTCTCTCTTCTTCCTCATTTATCCCAGCATTAAGAGCCTCCATTTTTTTTTATTGCACCTCATTAATATTTTTTTTATTTCAACCTGGTTAGATTTTAGTTCTTTTATTTTTCCAGAAAGGGATTCTCTAGTATCTTCCATGCTTTTTTTCGAGCCCAGCTAGCACCTTGATAATCGTCATTCTGAACTCTAGTTCTGACATCTTGCTATTGTCATATTGATTAGGTCCCTTCCTGTTGCTACTGCCTCTTGTTCTTTTTTTTTTTTTTGAGGTGAGTTTTTCTATCCTGTCATTTAGTCCAGATAAGAATAGATGAATGAGAGAACAAAATACTGAATGGGTAGGAACGACCCCAGAAAAATATACACTAGCCAAGTTGGAAGAGATCCAAAAACAGGCAGAGAGGAAGAAAAAAACAAAACAAAACAAAAATATACATACATACATACATACATACACACACACACACACATACTGGTGAATAGAACATAGCCACACACTTGACTTTCAGTGTATTTTGGTCTGTTAGAAGAAACTGCCTCTCAGAATTTTAGAAAAAGAAAAACTTATATATATACATATATATGTAACACATATATATGTATATATATATGTATATATGTATATATCCCCATACATATATATGTATATATATACATATATATATATATATGTATATATATGTGTTACATATATATATGGGTAAACACAATGAAGGGATGGAATATGACTGTAAAAATGAAAATTAAAAAAGATTCTAAAAAAGGAATTGATAACATAAGAAGTTGGTTGGAAAAAGAAAAAAAAAAGAGGAAAAAATGTGATCAGGCTGGAGACTAGAAGAAAGCCATGTGCTAGATTTAGAGTACATTTTGATCTGTTAGAAGAAACCGTATCCCAAATTTTTAAAGAAAAAAAAAAACCTATATGTATACAAAAAATAAGGTTAAATACAATGCTGGGATAAACTATGACTATAACAATGAAAATTAAAAAAGGATTTTTAAAAAGGTATTGATAAGATAAAATAGTTAAAAAATGTTAAAATAGGAAAGAGGAAAAATTACAAAAAATAAAATAAGAAAAAATAAAATTAAAAAAAAATTAACTTTGAGAGACTGAAGAATCATGGGAAAAAAATCCATGAATTCAATGTGCTGTATTCTCAGACCTCTGAAGATTTGTAGTCCTCATTGATCTGTGAACTTGGTCTTGGGTGGATGTTCTTGCTGATCTTCTGAGGGCAAGGCCTGTTGCAGTGATTCTCAAATGTCTTTGCCCCAGGTGGAATTGCACCGCCCTTGCCAGCGGCCAGGCTAAGTAATCTGTTCACTTTCAGTAGTTTTTGTTCCCTGAACACTTTCTGTAGAGCTATGGAGGAGGAAAATGAAGATGGCAGCCTCCCAATCTCTGGGCTGTAGGAACTGAGAGCTCAGGGCCCCACTCCTCGGTGTGCCCTCAAAGAAAAGCAGTCAGTCCCTCCCATTTCCCTGGTCTCCGGCTGTGCTCCGAGCTTACCTGGTCTGTGACTGAGTGTTTCTATCTCTGGCACACAGCCCTGTTTGGAGTCTGCAAGCCCAGCAGATTCCTGCTGTGTACTCATGTGCCACTCCTTCCAGAGGAGGAAGGTGAGTCTTCGTAGATCTGCCACTTTTTGTGTCCCTGCTTGAAGAGCAGTGGTCCTACTGTGCCTTGGATCACAGTTTAAGATGACCCTGAGCTGAAATCCACTTCCTTGGCTCTGTCTCTGCAGCCAGCTTCCCCACTCTTATACCTGGGAGCTCTGCCACCCTCAGACACTCTTGGTCTTTCTGTGACCCTGAGGGACTTGCCACTGTCTCAATGAGGGCTCCACCCCCCAACCCCCTTTTTCTGCTCAGCCTCTGGAATGACATCCCTCAGTGGAGCGGACTTCTAAAATTTCCAGTTTTGTGCTCAGCTGCTCTACCACTTGCCAGGAGCAGGCCCTTCCCCCCATGGTCTATCTTCCTATATATCGCCTCTGATTCACTTCTCTGCATGTCCTATCTTCCAGAAAATGGTCGCTTCTCTGTTCCTAGGATTGCTGCTCTTCTTCCTTTCGATATCCTGTTGAGTTTATAGTTGTTCACAATGGTTTGATAACTATCTAGCTGAACTCTTGGAATCTGATGATATTTAGGTCCCCTACTCCTCTGCCATCTTGCTCCTCCCATCTCCTAAACTAACTTAATAGAGTTTCACATGGCAAAAAAAATAAAGACTTTACAGAATTAGTACAGAAATGTCACTAAAAAAACAGCTACAATGGGTGATTTCTACCAAACATTTAAAGAATTACTAACATCAACATTTCACATACTTCTCTACCTCTCTCCCATCAAAAAGAAAAGGAGAAAACTCTTCTAACTTATTCTTCAACAAACTAGAAATGGAAAATTTCTGAACCTAATTCAGGGCATCTATTTAAAAAAACCTACAGTTAAAATCATAGTCAGTATGAAAGAGTGAATACTTTCTCCCAAAGATCAAGAATAAGACAAGGATGTCAACTCTCACCAATTCTGTTTACCATTGTGTTGGATATTTGAGCCAGGACAGTTAGATAAGAAAGAGATAAGGCATCCAGATTTGAAAGGAAGTAGTAAAACTATCTTTATAATTGTAGATATATATAAAAACACCAAGAATACACACATGTACATGCACATACAGAGTATTAGAGTTAAAAAGAGTTCAGTAAAGTTGCATAATAAAAAGATCAATACACAAAATTCAATTACATTTTGTATACTAGCAATGAAAAATCCTAAAATGAAATTAAGAAAACAATTTAATTTACAATAACATCAGAAAGAATAACATACTTAGGTATAAATTTATCTAGAGAAGGCTAGACTTGTACACTGAAAAGACTTGTACACAAAATCACACTGAAAAAACAAAGTTATTGAAAGAAATTAAAGAAGACCTAAACAAATGTGAAGACATCCCATGTTCAGGGGTTAGAAGACTTAATATTGTTAAAATTCCAACTCCTTTTTTGGCAATAATGTATAAACTAATCCTAAAACTCACAAGGAAATGCAAGGGACTGAGAATAGTCAAAACAAACCTGAAAAAAATAAAACAGTTGGATGGCTCACACCTCCTGATTTCAAAACTTAGTACAAATTAATCAAGTCAGTCTGATACTGGCATAAAGACAGACAAAAAGATCACATAATATTTAACCTGAGAGTCCAGAAATAAACCCACACATCTATGGTCAATTGACCCAAGACAATTCAATGGGAGAAATAACAGTGTTTTTAGCAAATGACCTCAGGACATCTGTATATTCATATACAGAAGAGTGAAGCTGGACCCTGCCTCCACCATCTACAATATTACCTAAACATGTATTAAACTTATACAAACAGCTAAAATGATAGAACTCTTAGATACAAAACATTGGAGTAAATATTTGTAACCTTAGTTTAAGCATTAGTTTTTGAAATATGACACAAAAGCATAAATAACACAAGAAAAAATAGATAAATAAACTCCATCAAAATTGAAAGTTTTTGTGCTTCAGGTGATATTATCAGAAAAGTAAAAAAAAAAAAAAAGACCCACAGAATGGTATAAAACATTTGCATGTTATATATCTGATAAAGATCTTGTATCAAGAAGGTATAAAAAACACTTACAATCGAACAATAAAAAGACAAATATCCCAATTAAAATAGGGTAAAAATATTTGAACAGATAATTCTCAATGAAGACATGCAGATGAAAACTTAGCATATAAAAAGTTGTTCAACACATGAGTTATCAGTGGAATGCAAATCAAACCAAAATGAGATATTACCTCATACCTACAAGGATGGAGATATAAAATTAAAAAAAAAAAGTGGGGAGCACTTGGGTGGCTCAGTGGATTAAGCATTGGACTCTTGGTTTCAGCTTAGGTCATGACCTCAGGGTCATGAGATCCATCCCCGAACTGGGCTCCATGCTTTGCATGGAGCCTGCTTGAGATTCTCTTTCTCCCTCTGTCCTTGTCCCTCTTGTTGCTTGCACACACACTCTGTCTCAATATTAAAAAATACATATAAAGAAGGAAAATAACAATTGTTGTTGAGGCTTAGAAGGGATTAGAACTCTCATGCATTCCTGATTAGAATGTAAAATAGTCCAGGTACTGTGAAAATTAGTTTGACAGTTCCACAAAATGTTGAACATAGAGTTTCCATGTGACCCAACACCTTAACTTCTAAGAGTATATCCAAGGGAACTGAGACATATGTTTATACACAGTGTTGTACACAGATGTTTATAGTGGTATTATTTGTAATAATAAAAAAATGGAAACAACCTAAATGCTCATCAGCTAATGAATGGATAAGCCAACTGTGGTCTATCCATACAACATTATTTAGTAACATAAAGAATAAAGTCCTGATAAATTCTACAGCATGGATGAATTTGAATGCTAGGCTAAATGATGGAAGCCTGATACCAAAGGCCATAGATAGTGTAATTCTGTTTATGGAAAGTGTCCAAAATATGCAAATCCACAGTGACAGAAAGTAGATTAGTATTTGTTAGGGACAAGGAAAGAAGGAGAATGGGGAGTGACTATTAACAGATGCAGTGTTTCTTTCTGGGGTGATGAAAATTTCCTGATATGTGGTGGTAGTGATGGTTGCACAATTCTGAATATGCTAGAATCCATTGAATGGCACAATTTAAAAATAGTGAATTTTATGGTATGTGAATTATTTTGCCAAAGACTTTTACTATTGGATTTTGAAGGTCCTTGAAATTAATGTTTAGATCATCATTTTAGAGTTGGATTGGCATCTCCAATATTTTCAATATTCACATAACATTTAATCTACTTTGTGACATTTTTTGAAACTTGATCTTGAGATTCACTTTATATTTGTGACTACTCAACTACGATATTTAAAGTTTAATCTGCTATGATAAAAATCCATTGTGTAATTCCTTTGATGCTCATAACAAAGAATCAAAACAATTTACATATTTTAAAATTTCTATATGCAAGCAAAAGGTATAGAGTATAATTTCCTGTTTTAGACTAAAATGTATTAAGCATGATTATAATATGGTCTTGCTGTTAAGTGTGACATCAACTTTTAAAGTTGTGTTCAATTGTCAAATTAGATTACTTTTGCTATATGAAAAACAGTTCTAAAACATGGTGATTAAAACATCAAAAAATTATTTAAAAATTTTTTAAAATTGTTTTATTATTTATTATTATTATTTTTAATCTGGCTGAGCTGGGGTAGGTTCATTCAACTATCTGGCACCTCTGCTAAGATAGCTAGCCGTGTGCTCTCTCAGCCTGCACTAAGCTAGCACAGGCTTCTTCCCGTGACAGGGGGAATTGTCCAGCAGCAAGAGGGGAGCCACTGTGTGAGCACTGAGATATTAGTTTTATGTGTCAACTTCATGTGCCTTTAGGCTTCCAGGTATTTGGTTCTGGGTGATACTAACATTTGGGATAATAGACTAGGTAAAGACAATTGCCCTCCCCAAGGTGGGTGGGCCTCATCCAATTTATTGGATGTCTGAATAGAACAAGAGAAGGGATAAAAGAGAATTTGTTCTTTCTGCCTGTTTTCCAGCTAGGACATCAGTCTTCTCTTGAGTTAGAACTTAACACCACCAACTCTTTTGGGACTCCAGCTTGCTGACTGAACTGCATGAGACTCTCAGCCTTCCTAATCATGTGAGTCAATTCCATATAATAAATCTCTCTCACTCTTGTTCTAGATTATATCTTATATACAGATTTTTATATTAAATATATTATATATATAATCTATATATGTATAAACAGAACTAATAGTTTTTACATATATTATTTTATAATATGTTAAATTATAAATATATACTTATATTTTATATTAATATTCTATCATTAAAATATTATGTTTTAAATATAATATTAAGACACATGATATATTAATAAAATTGTATATATTAATAAATTTTATATAATACTAAAACCTATTGGTCCCATTTTCCTGGAGAACCCCAATACAAACACTTTTCACTCTGCTACTTAAATCATGTTTGCTGTTGTTCCACTGGCCAAAGCAAGTCCCATAGCAAGACCCAGAGTCATCACAGGAGGTGACTCTTCATGGTACAGAGAAGCATATTGTCAGCCATTTTGTAAACAAGTTACCAAGATGGACAAAGTTTTTCTTAGTTTGTTCTACATGATAAATCCCATGGTTTCTAAAGGATGCCCCCATGGTGATAATAGTCTTTCATGTTCATTGTTTCTTTCACACTAGGACCACAGCTTGAGCTTATCTTCTCTGGTCTTCAAAGCATTTTCAAACATAAGACTAGACTCACAAACTTTTTTTTCTGGGTAATTAGAAGTGGATGAAGATGTGCTTAATTATGAAGCATATCTGATGATGCTCTGAAGAAAAAGATGGCCAAGTTGCCTGTTTCTAGCTCCCCGGTTGTTTACAGGTTTCAGATTTACTGGTTTTATTAAGCCCCACAACCATGTACATAGTGTCCTAATTGCGTTTGGTGCTGTTTGTTATGCCCCCAAAATGGGTCCGTGATTAAAGGAGCGAGACTGATATAAAGCGAAGGTCAAGCAAAGCTTTATTTCGCACCAAGCATCAAGAATCTAACCGAACATTCGGGGACACACCTCTTACAAGAGAGGGTGACCTTTCTCTGTTTCACAGACTAGCTTTTAAGGGCAAAGGCCATGCGGTCGGGCCTGGCAACGCATAGGTGGCCAATGAAATTGTAACACACAGAGAAAGCGGCACAGTGATGCTAGGTGACCAGTTGAATTACAATTTACCCTAGTAGACATTTGAACCAGCCTATCATGCCTTGGTTAGGATTGGTGCCCAAAGGGCTCCCAAAGGGCAGGGCCCATACTCCTTGGTAACTAGGGAGATAGTATGCATCCCCCCACTGATTGGATGTCTCCACCTGGCCTGACCCACCCTTGTATTTGAGCTTTGTTACCTGAGGCTGGTTTCTAGGACTTGTTTTTAAGTAAATCCCCTGGGGGAAGGGGAGCAGGTAAGCCTCTGGCTAAAATATAAAAATATAAAATAGGTCTTTACACTGTTAACTACCCTATAAGCAGCAGCAATAACAGTAATTAGCATCAACCGACTGAGCAATGTGTTTCAGGTATGATTTTAAGAGCTTTAATTGAATTAGCTAATTCAATCCCCAGAACAACCCTATGAATTTGGTCTTATTATTCCCATTTTTGAGCCAAGGAGATGGAGGCATGAAGAAGTTATGCCAGAAGGGTCAAGTGCAAAGGACTCAGTGGGTTTTTTCTTGAGAACATGGTGAAAACAATCTTTTCTGTTTAACACTTCAGTCTGTCCTAAAATTACTCCTTGAAGCCCTGGGGTGGAATGAAGTAAATACCCAGTGGACGATGCCCCAGATCTCTGGCTCATCCCAAGGACTCCACTGGTGCTCCCCTGTCTCACCTGGGGTCCTCTCACACTTAGTACTTCCTCCTTGCAATAATTCATCTTCTGGAAAATGGCCTGCATGTTCTTAAATTCAGAAGGCAAAGGATCATTTCTTTTTAAGGAAGAAAAGAAAAAAATTCTGTTCAGGCTACAAGGTCAAATATAACCTCTAATAGGTCAAAGCTATTAGCAAGATAGAACACTCTGCATGAGCATACAAAGGAAATCTCTGGCTCAAGAATAATGTCAGCAGTAATACCATCTAAATGAGGAGTTTCATCAGTATGAGGATATGTCTTGTCACTGTTTGCTTTCCCAGATAAATAGGCAAATATTTACCATATTTCTGAAATGAGAATGAAATGGGGGAATATGCCCTTATTGTGAGTGTCATTGGACAATGCTTAAATGTTTTTGCCATTAGGTAAAGAATATTGGTCTTTCACATCTTTACTCAGTCTGTTTCAAGTCGTTTCTAGAATTTGAGGATCGTTTCAAACTTCTGGTTTCATTGAAGAAAATCACAACTAAAATTTAGAAATAATCCACTAGAATGTGTACTTTATGTATTAATTTGTAAAATGTACTTTGATTTTATTAGAATGAAATTAATACAAAATAATTCTGTACAGAGTTTCTTTCTGAGGAAAAGTATGTTCTTTATAAGGCTGTCACTGAGAATAAATATTTTCAGTAGGTCTCATTATTATGTCTAAGCCTTCCCAGTTTTAATAAGAGTTCTATTAAGATGGCTTTAATAAGTATAGATAATTGCATACTATTATTGTGAGCAAATAATTGAAACACATTAATGAGATTGCAGTTAAAAGCATACAATGAAGAAAGTTCATTTCCATTTCGTATAAATTCTAAAATGTTGCTTCTGAAAATATCAGAGTCAAAATTCATCTGTAACTGGGCCACGTGCTTCCTCCAAATATAAAATACAATGTGTTTTAAAGTTCACATGCATTCAAGAGAACTAAAATAAGTAAAAATGTTCTAATATTTACACATTATTTATGTGGTATAACATGACATACTCAATTTATTTCCTAGGAAGACCATACCAAAAGAGAACTCAGGGACCAAAGTAAGGGAAGAAAGACATAACTACTTTAGAGAAGCAAATATAAGACTTTATTTGCTAAATCTGCAAACAATACAGGGTTTTGCTTCAGTTTGCTTTATGGCAGGAAGAGAAATAAGAGACATGTCAGAGTGGAGACTCAAGTGGAACCAGTGGGTCGGAGAGACACATTTTTAAGAAGTCAAGAAAAATGTTGCAGAGAGGGTACAACAGGTTTGTGGGGGAGAGATAGAAAGAGAGTGAAATAGAAGATATAGGGAGAAGGGGAAGGGAAGAGAGAAAAAGGTGACCTGTAAACAGAGAGATATAAAGAGAGGAAGATTCGATCAGGAGACAGAGGAAAAAAAGATTTGGGGGATGGGGAAAGATACCTAGAGAAAGGTATGGAGATTATAACTATATCCATAAATATCCACCTCAAATTTACCGTGTGGGAAATCCAGTCTCAGAACTGCATTATAATGGAACAGACATGTATACATACGACTTCAACAGGTCTCAGCTTCGAATGCCATCTCATCAGAGTCTCTGCATTGAGACACCAGATTTGAATCACTTTGTATGTACGGTTAATTTTAGGTTAGGTCTGATATGGCTAAGAAAGCTGAGGTGTTAAATTGCTTGGTTTGCTCAGTCTACCCAGGGAAGACACACTTCTGAGGTTTGACTTAAGGTAATCTCACCCTTATAGAGATTGAAGATGACCAGGGGTGAAGTAAGATTTACAGGGCTTCTGTGGAATAGAATGAGGTACCTGAGACCAGATACCAGCTTCCAGAATTGGAGGGGAGGCAAGGTTTAAATAGCTATGCTGTCTTCTGTACCACATTGCCTTATGGTTCCACAGGGATCCAGCAGCTCCCATGTGTGTAACCTTGTTTTTACAGTTAAACTCAAAAAGGTCCAGCAGCTTAAAAATATATCTCAATTTAAGTCTGTGTCATTTGATAAAATACACAGCAGTTGTTGTCACAAGTACAGCAGTCGAAAGAATTCGAGGACCACATTATAGCTTAACTTCCTCTGAAACTGACTTTTATTTTGTTTACTTATTTACTTATTTGAGAGAAAGAGGAAGAGGGGAGAGAGCATGTGTGAGAGAGGCAGGGAGGGACAGAGGGAGAAGGAAAAAGAAACTTAAGCAGACTCTGTGCTGAGTGTGGAGCCTGACATTGAGATCACCACCTGAGCTGAAACCAAGAGTCGGAAGCTTAACATACTGTGCTGGGTCCCCCTGAAACTGACTTTTAGATGCATAAAAAGGCAACCAGCCCAACACACACACGTTCAACATAGACCCCAAATTTCAGGTACATAAAGTTTTGTAAGACTTATGAGTTACCAGATATATTAAAGAATTACAAAGTGTGTAAATTGGCTGCATTTGCTTTTTCCATTTCTCTCGGAACCCCCATTCTGTAGGCAGGAGCACTGAGCTCCAAGTTACCACATCACTTTATACTTTACTATGAAGAGCAAAAGAAATACTCATAAAACAATGGTCCATAGCCTCCAAATGTAGGTTAAAGTTGGCTCAGGGTGGTAGGTACATGGAAAATTTTGGTGTGGAGCAAAAGCCCACTGAGCTTGAGAGTAAATGAGTTGGCTTTGAACTTAATGGTTTTGAGCACTTTAAAAAGTGGTAAGATTTCTTAATGTTCTTTCATCTGTATTTCCATCTGCTCCATCTGCATCAAAGACCATTGCCACTGTATGTTTTAGGAACTTGTGAAGAACCATAAAATTCTAGAGTATGCTTATATCATACTCCTATCAGATCTCGATATGCAAGTCCCAAGAAGGCTGACTGGGAGATTTATGGAAGGACGTTATGTGATGGGGGGAATTCAACTACCTGTCTCTGTTATTTCTTTTAATATCTCTGCCCCTTTATTCACCTTCAAGCCCCCAAAGCACAGGCTTCATGAAAGATGTTGATTCAGAGATGTACATTTCTATTTTGTAGTAGGGAGGGAAGGGGCAAATTCCTGGGAGTATACAGGAAATTATTATATGATTATTTTAAAACTCATATTATTTATTTATTTTTTTAAAAAATATTTTATTTATTTGAGAATGAGCAGTGGGGAGGGACAGAGGGAGAGAGAGAGAGAGAGAGAGAGAAGCAGATTAGCTGCTGAGTAGAAAGCCCAAAGTGGGCTCAATTCCAGGACCCAGAGATCATGAGCTGAGCTGAAGCCAAACAATTAACTGACTGAGCAACCCAGGTGCCCAATCATATTGTTGAAGTATGCCTTTTAGTTATTCCTAGTATAGCCTGGATTGGTATCTAACTACCTTTTAAAGAAAATAGTGCCACATAAAATCTACTATACGTGGTGAAGTTTGTTAGAAGAAGGTTTACTTGAAAAAAAGCTAAATCTGTAAATCCTGACTCCAAAGCAAAGAACTAAACATGGGAGACATAAATGATGTGAAATATACTTTTATTAGGAAAAATAGTGGAAATATTTGTGTGGCTAGTAGGTCAATGTAATTTGTGAACCACCTATTACTTTTGGGTGGTTTTTCACTGATTAAAAAGGGCAATTTATCCTTAATTTATAAATCAAGGAGCGCTGAATAATGGAACACTTAGAGTGTTAGGAATTGACTATTGAACATAAAAGTCACAGACACCTGCAAGATTTCCTCAGAGGCAAATTGAAGTGGGCGGTAAAGTTGTTGAATGTACCAGGCGGAGCTCAAGGAGGGTCTAATCTTAAGAAGAGATTCAACATGAGTTGAATAAAATCTAAGAATTAGACCAGGGTTAGTTGTAACAATGATTAAAAACTTTCAGTTTTATAAAGTTCTAGTAGTTGCCAGGTATTTCTTTTACTAATTTCTTTTACTAATTTCTTTTACTAATTGTTACCAAATTATAAAATAATAATAATATTTAGTAATACTGGTTAATGTTTTTGTTTTCAGGTTTAATTGAATAGTTCTATCTTTATATTTTTCTTCTTAAAATAAATTTGAAATCTCAAAATAGTTTAAGATAGTACAGAGCTCTCATATGCCCCAGACCTATTTTTCCTATTATTAATGTCTTATATTTGTACATTTATATTATATTTGTTTGCAATTGTTGAATCAATACTGATCTGTTACTTTAACTAAAGTCTATAATTTATTTTAATTTCTTTTGTTTTTACCTAATATCCTGTTTCTGTTTGTATCCCCTCCAGGATACTACATTACATTTAGTCCTCATGCGTCCTTAGATTCCCCTTGGTTATGACAGTTTATCAAACTTCCCTTGTTTTTGGTGATCTTGACAGTTTAGAAAATTACTGGACAATTTTGTACAATCTTGTAAAATGTTCCTGAATTGGTATGTGTCTGATTTTTTTCTCTCATGATTAGACTGGGGTTATGAGTTTTTGGGAGGAAGACGATATGGCTAAAGTGCCATTTTCATCACATCATATCAAGAGTACACACTATCAACATGACTTAGCACTGTGGTTGTTTACCTTGACCAACTAACTGAATTCGTGTTTGTGAGGTTTATCCTCTATAAAATTATTCTTTTATCCCTTTCCTATATTGTACTACTCTGTGGAAGGATGTCAGTGGGGACTTCCACTTCACCTCCTTGAGGACAGAGTACCTACACTAATTATTTAGAATTATTCTGCATGGAAGATTTGTTTATTCTCCCTTATTTATTATTTGTTTGTTATTTATCAGTATGGGGTCAAAATTTTATCTTTTATTTTGGGTTATAAGCCAATACCATTTTGCTCAAATTTTATAGCTTTGGGGACTACAACTTTGGGGACAAATTTTGTAGCTGACCATTGGGGACTCTTTTAATTGTCTAATGTATCTTTTGCATACACCATCATTTTTTTAAAGGCATTTCCTTACTTTATGGCTAGTATCTACAAGATACTCTGAGCTCATCTTATATATTTTCTGCCCAGTCCTAGAATTGGTCCTTTCTCCAAGGAGCCCTGATTCCCTTCATAGGAAAATGGTATTAGAAAACAAGATCTGGGGAAGTTAAAACTTGAAGCCTTTGCTCTACCCTTCACATATTCCTACTCCCCTTTGACTCCCCATTTGTAAGCAATCCGTTGTCCCAGAGGTAGCCCTTTTAAAAAGTTTTTCTGTGTATTTTTTTGTGTTTATATACTTGATACCTATGAAGTTTCAAATGTAATTTTAAATAAAAGATAAGGCATATGACTTTAAAAAAAAAAGAAAAGAAAAGAAAACAAGATCTGGGTGGTGGGAGTTCTTGTTGGTACTGAGGGGTCACAGCTTCCAGGCCCTCTTCATTGACAGAACAAGGAGTTCTATGTGTGCATATCAGCCTGTTCATATCTGTATACCTATTATTATTTCTATATGTAATCATCTGTGTCTATCCTAAGCTAGCCACGAGTTCATACTGATGTCTCCAACTCTAATAAATTATCACATGGCTCATTCTAGCCTTCTCTCTTGCTCTCTATAATCTTCCACTGCAACACTGAGAGACCTGGTTCCCAACACCCTGCACCCAGTTGCTTAATTGTCCAATACCAGTGTATATGTACAGCAGTATCAAAATTAACTGTATACCCAAAAGAAACAACTTTATCAACCTTCCCAAGTACTTATATATAGTTTATTTTGCTTTTAGTTCACAGGTTCCATTCATTTCCAAAATTACTTAGGTTACCTTTTCCCCCCTCATCTAAAGTTACTTCATACATTTGTCGTATGGTCAGATTTGTTTCAGACAGTTGTAATATAGGTAGTTTTATCAAATTCTACATTTCATCCTGTGATATGATACCCTGACCTCTAAAATAGCTTTTAAAAAAATAGCATGCAGAAAGTTTCACTCTTTATGCTAGATAGTTCTAGGTATTTTGATATATACAATGTCATATATCCACCATTGCAGTATCATACAGAATTGAGTTTCACCATCTTCCAAAAAGTGTTTCATGTATTCAATGCTCACCTAATACTCCTCTACCCTCCAAATCCCTGGTAACCATTGATCTTTTTAACCATTGCTATAGTTTTGATTTTTCCAGAATGTCATATAATTGCTTTTTTGATAAGCATAATTATTAGCTTACATTTATTAAGTATTCACCAGTGGGTTATCCCTAAGCTATCTGCTTCAGTTACCACCTTTGTTTGTTTATTTATTTGTTTTGTTTTGTTTTTGTTCTCAGACCATGTGCTGGTCTGGTACAATAATCATCCTTCATTTGTAGGTGAGGAAGCATACAGTAGCTAAGGACTTTCTCTAAAATTATATACAGCTAGTAAGAGGATCTGTCAGTTTAAAACAAGGGATATTTGACTTCAAAATCAGTGTTTAACCATTGTATGATGCTCTTAAATTTTTGCTCAGAATTGAGAAAATTAGAGACAGGATGCCTGCTTCATGATGCTCCTTCATTTTGACAAACCTAGGGACAAGGCAATGAGGCTTCTTTACAACTCCAAACAGGCATTACCGTAATAGAAAAAAAACATATTTATACCGAAAAGGAAGGAAGGAAAGAAGAAGCAAGGCAGAAAGGGAGGAAGGCAAGAATATCAGGTCCAGGAACAGGATCAGTGACTCTGCTAGATTTTGGTAAAAATCATGCTTCTTCCTGAGGGTGCACATGAGTGACAATTCTGCTGGCTCAGAATGTCTATCGAGTTCCACCCAGTCTGTAAAAATAAGCCCACTGCAGCACATTTGTGTATGACTTTTTCCCTCAGGGGACTGTTGTGTTCAACACTGATACATTTTACTCACATTCTCAGTTTACACAAGAACATAGTAAATGTTTAAATTTTTAGTTTTGTATGCTCTTTGGTAACGTGGCTATGAATATAGGTCCCAAATATGATTCATGTTATGTTTTATCTTCTTCAC
Source organism: Mellivora capensis (assembly GCA_004024625.1). NCBI lineage: Eukaryota > Metazoa > Chordata > Mammalia > Carnivora > Mustelidae > Mellivora > Mellivora capensis. The sequence goes on along the minus strand of PISX010004061.1, from coordinate 35,798 downwards.
AAAACCTCAAATAAGGATCTTCTACCGTGCTTACCAAAAGGCCCCTTAAAATTAGCAATTAGATGAGCTGCTGATTGTTCTTAAAATAAAAACATTTTCTTGATATTTAAGAACATTTTAATGTGAATTTGGTCTATAAACTGATGGGCCAACAGTCTGTTCTGAGTGTCTAGATGTGCCCTAGGAGCAAGAATAAAAAATATAAATGATCACTTATGAATCAGGTGTCAGTTTTCTGGAAGAAAGAAAAATGTTCTCTTCAGTAAAAAATATTAACCTTCTTTTAGCAAATGATGGCAACAAATTAGGAAGCAAACACAAAATGTAATATCCATGTAAAATTATTTGCAAACATTCCCCATGAGGCTATAAAATCACAGATAGAAGTTTGATCCAACCATTTTAATTATGAACTGGCTCTATTAACATGGCACTCCCATGAAAGAAAGTATTGGGAGTTGCTTTTTTCATTTGCAAGAGGCTTAGATTTGTTCTGTTTTATTGAAGATACTTATATTAGTTTCCTAGGGTTGCTGTAAAAACACCACAAACTGGGTGGTTGAAACAATAGGAATTGTCTTACAATTCTGGAGGGTAGAAGTTCAAGACCAAGGTGTTGGCAGGTTTGATTCCTCCTAGGAGCTCTGAGGGAGAATCTGTTCCAGGCCTCTCTCTCCTAGATTCTTGTGGTTATCTGGCTATCTTTGATATTTCCTGCTTTGTAGATACATCACTCTTAATATTTGCCTTCATATTTACATCGTGTTCTCTTTTGAATCTCTTCATGTAGTCTTTCCTCTGTGAATGCTCATGTGTCCAAATTTCCCATTAGTTTATGTACACTGCTGTACTGGATTAAAACCATCCTAATGACTTTAATTTCCCTTGATTATCCCTGTAAAGACCCTCTTTCCAAATAAGGTTACATCCTGAGATACTTGAGGTGAGGACTTCAATGATATAATTCAATCTATAACAGTATCACTGAGTTTTGTTTTGCTAGTACAAAGGCAAATCCTCAACCGTGTGATAACAATGGTTTTTTTTCCCCCCTCTCTGGTCTTCCCACTCGTTTTCCTCTCAAACAACAGAGTTCCTGAATGATTTAAGTCCACTGGATGAATCTAAGGAGAGATTGATATTGGGATTTACATTGCGCAAGAAGCTGAGATCACATGAGCCTAAGAGCTCAAAGAACACCATTTCTGGGTAATTTATGTCTTTCTAGTTCCTTCTGTTCTGAAGGAATCTGTTCCTTCACTCACATGAGAGGAGGCAATATTTAAAAGTGTTTGCTATAATATATTGATTAAGAGGTCACACTCTGGACTTGATAAGAACCTACATCTACCATTTGCCTAAGCAGATTATTGAACATTTCCAAGTCTCAGTGTTCTCGTCCATAAAATGAGGAGTTAAAATTAATATCTAATTCATAAGATTGTTTTGAAGATAGAATGAGAAAATTAGTACAATTTCTATCGTGGCAAATACTCACTAAATATTATTCAGTATTAACTGTTATTTCATTTCTCTATTATCAATATTTTTGTTGTTCAAACCAAGATTCAAGTTTTTTTAAATTAATTAATTTTTTTATTTTAGAGAGGTTGGGGGGCAGAGGGGCAGAGAGAATCTCAAGCAGACTCCCCATTGAATGTGGAGACTGACACCAGAGCTTGATGTGGGGCTTGATCTCATGACCCTGAGATCATAACCTAAGCTGAGTTGGAGTCTCAACTGACTGAGCCACTCAGGTGCCCCAAGATTGAAGTGTTACTCTTAAGGAGCTCACATTCTGTAGAATAAAACTTGAACTTGGGTATGAGTTTATTCTAAGTTCTTTTTCTCTTCAGTCTTCATTTCTCTTGTCTCTTTATTCTGTCCCTCAAAATTTCAGTGTCATCTGTTTACACTGCTTACATTGTTGCTTCTATATGTATGACTCCTGCACCCTTATCTTTAGCTTCACTTTTAAAACACATACCAAATCCTACTTTGGGTCAGAGTTAGAATAAGTATACTACATTTCTCACTCCTATGAATCAAAGCTAATAATCTTTTATCTTCAACAGGGTTTAACAGAGTGACTAACACATAATAGGTACTGAATAAATATTTGAGGATAATTGGATGGCTTAACATCTCAGAATTTAAAGACAATCTAGATGATTCAGGACCCAAAGAATCTCCCTGACTAAAAGGAAGAAATGACTATTTCTGCTATCCTTTCTTTTCTCTTTCTTTCCTCCTTTCTTCCTCCCTCCCTCCCTCCCTCCCTTTCTTTCTTTCTTGGGAAGCAGCTACTCCTAATCTTTCCTTAACACCATGGGGTCTTGGAGACACAGCCAGTCAATATATTTTACTACCATCTTGGCCACTGGCATGAACACATGCTCAGACTGAATTATTCTCAGGTGTTCTTCTTTCTGGCCCAGTGACATTACTAAGATAGGTATATGACCTATTTAAGTTTCAACAGTTGTCCCTGAAATTTCTCTATGGTTATGGAATGGGAGAGAGAAAGATTGAGAGAGATTCTTCTTTAATTGGGGTTGCCAATTTGCCATAACATGAAATGAAAATTGTAGTTAGCATTGCCTTTACTACATAGAGTTGGCTTATCTGCAGCTGCAGAGAATAACATGAACACTCAGAAAAAGGAGAGTAAGACTTATTAATACCAGTGAATCTTCTGGATCTAACTGTTACTAAAACCATATTTAGCCATGAATTTCTCTATTCCATGAGCCAATACATTACTGTTTTTGCTTAAGCTAATTGTAAGTTAGATATCTTTTATTTTCAAGTTAGATATTTTTATTTTCAACTGGAAGGATCTTGACTAATACAAACAATAACTCACAGTTCTTACTGTCTTTTCTTGGGAGAGTGCCCTGAAAGTTCATACACACACATACATACATACATACATACATACATATATACACACACAACAGGTAAATTATTTGCTCTATGTAGTCAAGCAGAAAATCTTATTCTATGTTCTACTGTTAGAAGGGATTTAAAAAAAACAAACAGAAGAATCTGAATCTGTAATGTTCCAAGGAAGCCATGGTCACAGAGTTAGTGATACAAACATTTGCCTGAGCAAATATCTGAATAAGTTTTTGTTGCTCTGGGATGTGACATCAACTTAGTAATAACTAAGTGCCATATTTGTGTCATACTGTAGCAGATAGAGGATATAGTCTCTTTTCTCAATAAGCTTGCAGTCTAGCGAGAAGGTAAAACAGACATAGACACACAGAGAAACAAAAAAAAGGACAATACAACTCTCCAGTCAATAATTCATATTGAGTGTATGGGGGTTATTTAGAATTTTAAAAGGTAAAGAGAGGTGGGGACGAAGGATGGGACATTCTAATGGTGACATGGCATGGACAAAGCTGAAAGATGGAAAAGTAAAATGCGTATTTAGAGACTAGTAATTCATGCAATTGGTTTGGGAGATAATTCTTGCAGGCCAGTGACGGCTTTGAAGACTGAACAGTTACACTGTAGTCAGATTTTTAAAAGCCTGGAATGTCAGGTTAAAGAGTTAAAATTTCAACTTTCTGGAAAGGGGAGTGACTAAAAGTATTTGGGTGATATTGGAGCTGCAATGTGATTAAGTTAAATTTTTAGATGTTTCAGGAATTAAATCTATAGTTATCTGCACTTTGAACTCTTAGGGAAAAGGATAAAGGAGAGAGTCATTGCAGAAAGCTATTGAGATGCCTGTTGCATGAAGTGATGAGGGCTCAGATGTGGTTAGTAGCAAAGAAAAGAGAGGAAGAAAATGCATGAGAGAGGATGGCCAATTTGAAAGCATGAGCATGAACTCAGAACCAGACTGGATAAGGGATATGAGGCAATAGATTTTGAGCTAAAAAAAAAAGCAATGTTTTAAAAAACACAATGTTTTGAGATGAAAGGTAGAGTTTTGGGAGAGCAAAAGTAGGAAATTCAGGAGAATTTTGCATTGTAAGTGTGGTGGAAGCCAAATGGGTATGTTCCATAGTCACTAAACAAGACTTTATAAAAGGATCCTCCCGGAAAGAAGATGGCGGCAGAGTAGGAGGACACTAGGTTGGCTTCATCCCACAAATATGACCAGATAACTATCAAATCATCCTAAACCTCAGTGAGATATCACCTCACACCTGTCAGAATGGCTGAAATCAACAATATAAGAAACAGCAGGAGTTGATGAGAATGTAGAGAAAAAGGAACCCTCATACACTGTTGGTAAGAATGCAAACTGGTAGAGCCGCTGTGGAAGACAGTTAAAAATAAATCTACCCTTGCTCCAGCAATTACTCTACTGGATATTTACTGAAAGAATATGAAAACACTAATTCAAAGGGATACATGCATCACCATGTTTATAGCAGCATTATTTACAATAACCAAGATACGGGAGCAGCCCAAGTGTCCACTGATTGTTGAATGGATAAAAAAGAAGTGACATATATATATACACACACATATATATATACATATATATATATATCTTCTGCAAATACACAAAACACACACACATACACATACACACACACGTATATATTCAGCCAGAAAAAGAACAAAATCTTGCCATTTGCAATAACATGAATGGAACTAGAGAGTATGATGCTAAGTGAAATAAGTCAGTTAGAGAAAGGCAAATACCATATGATTTCACTCACATGTGGAATTTAAGAAATAAAACAAAGGAGCAAAGGGGAAAAGAGAGACAAATTAACAAACATACTTAAATATAGAGAACAAAGTGATACTTAACTGAGGAGAGGTAGATGGTATGGGTTAAATAGTTGGTGCTGATTAAGGAATGCACTTGTTGTGATGACCACCAGTTGTATGGAATTGTTGCATCACTATATTGTACACCTTAAACTAATATAACACTGTATGTCAACTAGCTGGAATTAAAATGAAAACCAAAATAAAGGAACCTTCTAAAAATATTGCCTGAATTTCTGAATTGAGTTAAAAAGGCAGAACTCTAAAATCAAGCTTGGTACAGAAATGGATTATAGAGACTATCATTGGGGTAGAACGACAAGTAGCAAAGCTTTAAGGTTAAAGAGGGACAGCCCCTGTCTGGTTGGGGACCTTGGTTAGTCATTCTGCCTTTATTTAGGTCCCCAACTATAGATCTGTTCTGACCTCAGAGCCCATTCTAGATCTGCACATAAACAGAAAGTAATTCACCAGCCCTGCCCAACTGCTGAGCACAGCCCCACCAAACCAGGAAACCTGGCCAGAAATGCTGGGGGTCTATGGAGTACATCCTATGGCTAACAGGGAAGGGAACAAGTCAGAAGCCCTACAAAACTGATGAGACAGAGTTAATGCCAGTCCTGCTTAAAGTTTTACAAAAAATAGAAGAGGAGGGAACACTTCCAAACTCATTTTGTGAGACCAACAATATCCTGATACCAAAGCCAGATAAGGACACCACAAGAAAAGAGAATTACAGACTAATATCCCTGATGAATAAAGATGCAAAAATTCTCAACAAAATACTCGCAAGTCAAATTCAACAGCGCATTAAAAGGATTATACGTCGTAATGCAGTGGCATTTACTCCTGGGATATAAGGATGGTTCAACATACACCCTTCAATAAATGTGACACACCACATTAATAGAATTAATGATAAAATAATATAGTCATCTCAAAAGAAACAGAAAAAAGCATTTGAGAAAATTCAACATCCTTTCATGATAAACTCTCTCAATAAAGTGAGTATAAAAGGAATGAGCTTCAGCACAATACAGGTCATATATAACATATCCATAGTTAACATCACACTCAATGGTGAAAAGCTGAAAGATTTTCCTCTAGTGTCTAAGATCAGGAACATGGCAAGTGTGCCCATCCTCACCCCTCCTATTCAAGATAGTAGTGGAAGTCTTTGTCAGAAAATCAGGCAAGGTAATGAAATAAAAAGCATCCAAATTGAAAAGGAAGAGGTAAAATTGTCTTTGTGCATGGATGACATGATCTTATATACAGAAAACCTTAAAGACTCCACCAAAAAAAATGCATAGAATAAATCAATTCAATAAAGTTACAAAATCAACACACACAAATCAGTTGTGTTTTTATATACTAACAACAAACTACCTAAGAAAGAAAGGAACAATCTCATTTATTGTAGCATCAAAAGGAATAAAATACTTAGAAATTAATTTAATCAAGGAGTTAAGAGCTCTGTACACTGAAAACTCTAAGACACTGATGAAAGAAATTGAAGAATACACAAATAAGTAAAAAGACATCCTGTGTTCATGGATCAAAGAGCTAATATTGTTAAAAATGTCCATACTATCCAAAGCCATCAAGAAATCCAAAGCAAATCCTATCAAAACTCCAATGTTTTTCACAGAAAGAAAAAAAAATAATTCTAAAATCTAGGTGGAACCATAGAAAACTATTTTGCCAAAGCAAACTTGAGAAAGAACAAAGCTGGAGGCATCACACTTGCTGATTTCAAACTATATAACAAAGCTGTAGTAATCAAAACAGAATGATACTTACATTAAAAAAGCAGACACATAGGCCAATGCAACAGAAACAAGAGCCCAGAAATACATCCATCCGTATATTGTCAGCTAATATTTGATAAGATAGTAAAAAATGCTCTACGGGGACAGATAGTCTCATCAATAAATGGTGTTGGGGGAACTGAATATTCACAAGCAAAATAATGAAATTGGACCCTTATTTTAAGTATAAAATATTTAAGTTTTTAAATTTTAAATTTTAAGTATAAAATACCCTTATTTTAAGTATAAAAATTAACTTGAAAAGGATTAAAGACTTAAATGAAATGTAAGACCTGAAACTGTAAAATTCCTAGAAGAAACGGGGGAAAGCTAATCTACATTGGCTTCAGTAATATTTTTTTATATGACACCAAAACAACAAGAAACAAAAGCAAAAATCAGCAAGTGGGACTATATCAAACTTAAAATTTCCGCATAGCAAAGGAAGCCATCAATAAGATTAAAAGGCAGCCTAGGGAAGAAAATATTTGCAAGCCATTCTCTGATAAAGGGTTAACATCCAAAATACATAAGGAGCTGCTAGCTCTCTAACAACAGCAGGAGCAGCAGCAGCAGCAACAGCAAAACCGAATAATATAAAGTAATATAAAGATATAGACAAAGGTCTGACCTTTTTCCAGAGAGGGACGTGCAAATTGGCAAGTACATGAAAAGGTGCTCAATGTCCTCAATCATCCGGGAACTACAAGTCAAAACCACAATGAGTTATCACTTCACACCTGTTGGAACAGCTCTTACCAAAAAGAGAAGAGGTAAGGTGTGCTGGCGGGAATGTGGAGGAAAGATAACTCCTGTGAGAATGGAAACGGGTGCGGCCACTACAAAAAAACAATATGGTGGCTCCTCAGAAGATGAAAAGAGAACTTACATATGACCCATAATAACTCAATTTCTTCAGGTCTGCGTCTATCCAAATTCCTGTTGCTTCTTGATCAGTTTTGTTTGTACTTTTTACCCATGCTTCCAAACATACTGGCATAAACTTCACTTGATCTTATTTCTTTTAAAATTTCGATTGTGTCTCTGTGTTCTTTATGTTATTTCAAATGTTGTTTACCTTTGCCCTGTCCGTTTTCTTGAGCAATCTTGTCAGAGATTTGTCCATTTTATTCATCTTTTCAAAGAGCCGGTTTGGTTTTGCTGAAAGTCCTGTTGTATGTTCTATTACATTTCCTTTGGCTTTACTTTTCTTCTTCATTTCTTCCCTCTACTTCTTTGTGTTTCTTCTGTTCTTTTTATATCATTTAGGGTTGAATGCCTGGGTTATCTATTTTCAGACTTTCTTATTTTCTACTCTCTGGACACAGTTCCAATTTTATTTATTTCTATTGTTATTTGATCGATGACTTTCTCTCCTTTAAAACTACATGCTCCTTTCCTTTGGAGACTATTTTAACTTTTTGCTGTAGGGTCATATCTAACATTTAACACAGTGCCTGACTCATAATAGTGGCTTGATGTATTTGTGCTGAATGGATGAATGTTTGGTAGCATTTGTAAAATGCAACACACTATACACATTAAGGTGCTAATATATTTACCTGATCTCAAGATAGTATAGTAGCTTGGAGCATGTTAGAATATCAGTGCAGCCATCTAAGGAAAGAGATAGAACCAATGTTTTTGAGAGATATTTTCATTTATAACCCTGGGGAAATAACAATGTCTTCAGGCAAATTCTTTCTAACCTGCTGAGTGTTACAGAAACAGAAAGGCCCATCATGGAAAGTGTTCATGAAGTCCACCTGAAGACTATCATCTGCTTTCTGCTTCAGTGAATTCTATGTCAAGCAGTCCTTGCTCAGTGGGATTATGATCCAGTTTCCATTTTTTACCACGATAATAAGAAATTATTGTAATTTCTGTTAGAACATCAATATTTGGGGTCTGTTAATCCTAAAATAAAATGGCGGCTGTGTTCCTAACTACAGGTGTGACTTCAGACCAGTGACTCTCCCTCGGAGTTTCAGTTCTTTTATCTGGGTAACGGGGAGAACAGTTCCTCTCTCCCTCAGCATAGGGTGAGGATTAAATAAGATAATGAACGGAAAGTGCTTAGTATGGTGTCTGGCACATGGCAGGTACTCAGTAAATACTATGATTGATGTTGCTATTACCTGCATGAGCTTTTCATGGAAGGGACTGTCTTACACATCTTATACCTGAAGCCTAGCACATGTAACTGCAATGGCTAGCCCAGGCACGGTGGCAGAACTGAACTGAGTTCCTCATGATGCTGATGATGGTGGGTAACAAGCAAACAAAAAGGAGCTACGGAAAAAAGGAATTCAGCCTTTGTAATTACTCGGCCCTGTGCTTCGAATTTAGATTTTAAAAATGTAATGGTAAAAGAATCTTTCTAAATGTCTCCTACACAGGGAGGTGGATTTAATCATTTGAACTGAGGCATTGGCAAAAAGTATTCTACGGAAATAAGGGTGAGCAGGTGCAATAAAAAGTGATCTTTACTATTGTTACGTTAAAAATGGACACATTCCCTGGGAAAACTTCTCACCTAAAATTGCTTTCATATGTGCAACTCCTTGAAACCTTTTTACAATTTCTGTAATCTGACAACAATTTAAATCATGCTATTATGAATTAATTCCAAACAGATAATGCATAACATTACTTGACTTCTGGAATGACACAAGGCATGGAATAATAAGCTGTATTACAGCGAGACTCTCTTCTTCCTGCATCTTTGGATCTGTTATATCAGAAGGTCAGTAGCAATGTTATCTCTATGGAGAATTTCATTTAAAAAATTAATACATTTGAAAAATGACTTTTGATAATGACACAAAGCATAAATATAAAAATATGTATTTATTATAGCTAGTAAAAAACATTTCTTTGCATCAGTTATTATTGTAATTTAGGCTGACTAATGCCAGCTATTTTGCTACTGTGCTGAAGTCCTCTTTTTTGAGCCTACAATGAACCTGTAATACTTATGGAAAGAGTTACCATAGCAACCTATATTGATGTCACAAGCTCAGGCTTCTGACTTCATTGCATAATGCAGTAGCAACTGGATTTGCAGCAGAAACACCCTGCTAAGGAACAAGTATCTTGGTTCACAGCAAAGAGGACAAAGGAAAACAGCAAGTTATAGGGAGTTGAATGCTGGATTGTGAGTCAGATTGTCTGAGTTCTTATTTTAACCCTGCTTCTCACTTGTTGCCTTGTTTTGAGTAATTGTGTTTACATGTGTGCACTGAGGTTTGAAGCAAGAAATCTCCTCTCTGTGGGGTAGGCATGGAAGAGGGAACTCAGTATTTAATGTTTTAGCATTTGGTGGACATCTTAATAAAGCAAAAGCACCCTAAAAATAACTTGGAAAGAAAGGAATTACTAATGCCTTGTAGTAGGTAACTAGGTAGCTCACAAAGATAAAGAGGACACTTGAAAATTTAAAAAAGCATATAGCTAGGGTTTTTTATTCTCATTTTTTGAAATAGTAATGGGTAAAGAATATGATTGATGTCCTAATCTTAATTTTAATAAGAATGTGAGCTCTTACATAAATATGTCATATTATATAGCTATATCTATTTAAAGATGTTTTTATATGTTTCAGAGTGGGAAAGTAAAAGATTGATCTGTATCTATTAATGGGTATGATGCTTCTCATGTTTATACTATATATGTTAAACCATAAATGTTTATTTTACCATGCAAATGCTTATCCTAATTGGAAAACAACTGAATAAGTGAAATGGCTTTGCTAATTTAAAATAAAATAAGAAAATTTTAATGATATCCTTTTTTAGACAGACCAAATCTTTCCATTGGAGCCTATAACCTGTTCATTATGTCAATTTGTCTAGACTTTTATTATACAATAATTTCAGAGTTGAATTTATTTTGGAATTTGAAAAGGCATTTAAACTAATAAACTTCCTCACCAGAAACTAAGGTGATAACATGTAGCTTTTAATTTTATCTAAGGTAACAAGCTAGAACATTTTGATAGAACTATGGCCCTTCCCACCCCCTCTATCCATATGTTTCAAAATCATTCCAAAATATCAGAAAGATATTTAACACACTACAAAACTTCATTAGCTAAATTCCATGTTAAATAACTCTCAGAAATACATAAATAATTTCTCAAGTCTTGGAAGTTACTGTTTGAATTTTAAGTTACTGTTGAAAATGTAGAGCAAGGTAGAACTTAGGGCCATGTTTTTGATAAGTAATTCCATTTGAACTCCACATCATATCACAGCACAACTCATTTGTATGAGTCCCAAAATCCTGCACAATCTTTCAAAAACTAGAGTTTACTATATAGTGTTTTATAGACATATAAGAGTAAAAATTAGTTCTTTCATTATAGGCATTCTATTTATCAAACTGCTAATGTGGTTGCTTTTTGTACTGAGAAAAAGTCTTTCAGTGTGTTTGTGTTAATTTAATTCAAACAGATTTTTATTGACATTATTACCATGAGAAGGTCCTGAATATACATACTAAAATTTTGTAAAAAAAAAAAAAAAAAAAAAGAGTCACTCTCCACTTTTTTTTTTCCATCTTAAGCAAAGAGAGGAAGCCATGATAGTTAGTTCCCTTCTGAATTCTACTTTGTTCCTTGCTCTATATTCCACCATTTTTTAAGTACAACTACTCTAAGTAGCAGGGACTTAACATACACTGAGAAGTCACATCAAGGAATCAACCTATGGAAGGAGCTTTAGTTTTTTGTTTTGTTTTATTTTGTAATCAAACTGCGGTCCAGTAGACTTAAATGACTTGCCCAAAGTTAGCTGGTGGAAGAATATGTACTTCAACCAAGTGTTTGTTCTGCCACATCAGACTGTCCTGATTCTGCCTGGTGGCTTGAACCCAATCATCTCCCTGTTACATAGTCTGATACACAGTCCTTTTTTTCTTAATATATTTTTTCTTAGTTTTCTTGGTTTTATTTTATTTTTTCCCATGGAAAATCTCACTAGAGATTATTGACAAATTTTATTAGTCTTTTCAAAGAGCCAATTTGGCTTTATTTATTGCTATCATATATCTTTTACTGTGTACAAACTACCCTTAATACAGGCTGGTTTAAAACAACCACCATTTCATTATTTCATGATTTTGTGGGTCAAGAATTCAGGTAGAGTTTGCCTGGGTTGTTCTTCTGCTTCTTGAGGTCTTGACTGGGTATATGTGATGGTATTCTGTTGGTTGTTGGTGTGGTCTGGAGAGTCTAAGACTGCTTCACTCAGGGGGTGCCTCGGTTAAGGATCTGCCTTTGGCTCAAGTCATGATCCCAGGTTCCTGGAATCCAGTCCTGCATGCATGCCAGGCTTTCTGCTCAGCGAGGAGCCTCCTTCCCCTCTCTCTGTTTGCTGCTCCCCCTGGTTGTGCTCTCTCTCCCTCTCCCTCTCTTTGTCTGTGTTAAATAAATAAATAAAATCTTAAAAAAAATAGATTGCTTCACTCAGATGCCTGATGCCTTGGCAAGGAAACTGAGGAGTCTAAGCTCAGATGGGTTTCTCCCTCCATCCATGCAGCACAGGGCCTTGCCACGTGGCCTCTCCCACAGAGTTATTGAGCCTTCTTACATTGCAGTTCAGAACTCTGAAAATGTACACAGAAATGGACAGTAGAAATTACAAGTTTTCTTATAGTCTAGACCTAGAACTGGCAAAACATCACTTCTTCCATATGATTAGAGCAGTCATAGAACAAAGATTCAAGGGGTGGGGGAAATGGATGCCTCCAATCAAAGAAATGAGTGTCAAAGAATTGGAGCTATCTTTATTCCATTGCATTGATCCCGTGTTGTATTTTAGTCTTTTATTTCAACAATTATCTTTATTTTTAAAGATATATATATATATATATAGAGAGAGAGAGAGAGAGAGAGAGAGGGAGAGCGCGCAGAAGGAGATAAAGAGGGAGAATCTCAAGCAGATTCCCTGCTGAGGGTGGAGCCCACCATGGGGCTTGATCTCACCACCATGAGAATATGACCCTGAGATCATGATCTGAGCCCAAATCAAACAACCATGCTTAACCAACTGAGCTACCCAGATGCCCCTCAGTAATCTATTCTTTTCTTTGTTTCTTCCTTCTGTTCTGTTGTTTTTGTTGTTGTTGTTTGTTTATATTGATTGTTCCCCCCCAACCAAATTCTTACATTGGATATTGAAATCATTAATTTCCAAAAAAAACATTTCTTCTACTATAAACATTGAAGGGTAAACGTTTTTTTCCAATTATTGCTTTCATTGTATTTCAAAGTTTTAGCTATATTGATATTTTTCTCTTTGTTCAGTTACAAATATTGTCAGTGTTCCATTATCATTTCTTTTGTGACCTATGAGTTATTTGGAAGTGTGGTTTTAAAATTTCAGTCGTATAGGGTTTTAATAATGTATCTATTTGGGACTTCAAGGACACTTATCAAATGCAATGTGTGATTCTTATATGGATCCTGACTTGAACAAATTTTAAAAAAACATGAGATAATCAGGGAAACTTGAACACTGGATATTTGAGGAAATTTTGTATACTTAAAAAATATATATAATGGTATAATGGTTATTTAAAAGTGTCCCTTATAAATAGAGTTACAAATATTTATGGAGTAAATCTGCTTCAGAAAAATTCAGACGGGAGCAGGTGCATATGTGATAAAAGATTGACTAGGAGTTGAATAATTATTGGAGACCACTGAAGGATACAAAGACATTCCATATACTATTCCATTTATTCTTGTGTGTGACAGACCTTTTTCATAAGAAAATGTTAAAAGTTTATCTCAAATAATTTCTGATTTAGTTGCATTGTGGTTAGAGGACAAGAGTATATAGAGCATATATAGTATATAGTCTTCATATATGTGTATGTATATAGGAATATATAATTCATACATATATATGAACACTACATATATTCTCTCTATATGATATAATGAATATATTACACACACATATGCACACATTATGAGCTTTGCTTTATGGATTAATGTGTTCAATTTTGGTAAATGTACCATGTGTACTTAAGAGAAAAATATGGAATTTTTCTATTTATCTATATGTATCCATTAAGTCAAGATTGGTAGTCCAACGATTTTTTTAATAGATTTTTTTTAGATATTTATAGATTTTTTCCTGCTTGAATAATGGATAATCGAGAAACTTAGTTTCATCTTCATATTATTATGATGATTTTTCAGTTTCTCTCTGTAGTTCTTGATGTTTTGCACCATGTAATTTGAGGTAGGTTCATAATACATATCTAATTGTTAAATCTTATTGGAAAAAACTTTACTCTTCATGTAGTATCACCACTTCTTCCTGATAATGTTTTTTTTTTAACCTTAAAGACTATTTTTATAACATTAATATAGCTCTCCCAGCCTTCTTTGGGCTATTATTTGTTGGATAGCTCTTGGAGTCATGTTCTGCTTTTATATTTTAGATGTGTCTCTCATACAGAGCATAGTTGAATTTTTGTTTATCCAGCCTTAAGATTTCTGTTTTTAACTGGCGAGTTTGGTCTATATACATAAATATTGTGATTAGTGATATATATTTTCTTATTTCTAGGATCTTAATTTGTGCTTTCTCTTTGTCCATTTTTTTCTATGCTTCTTTCCTTCTTTCTTTGTTAGCCTTAGTATCATGTCATTCAAATTCTCTGGACATACTAATTTCTTCAATCCTCTTGGCTGTTGTGAATTGTGTTCAGTATATCCCTTCATCTGACCTGTCATGTACCGTGTTTTATAGAAACTGTCAAGTTTTCTATCTCTTAAGGGAAACTTTCCATATATTCTAACATAGATACATGTCTTAGCTTTAAAATTTGTTGGTCATTTCAATAGTCTTAATATACTGAGTTGTTGAACACATGGGATAAAGTAGTATTCTTTAAACTGGAAGTCCATAAACTACACTTTAGGAAGAAGGCTTGAGGGTGGAATTGTAGTAAAAAAAAAAAAAAAAAGAGTGAAAAATGAAGCTGAATTTAATGGTGATAGCCTGATGAAGAGGGGAGCCACTTAATGTTACTTTTATCAAAAAAGTTAGTTATCAAACTTTTCTCATAGAAGAGAAATTGATATGATGAATGCCATTGGAAAGGATGGCAATTATACACTTGATCTTGGCCAAAAGGCTGAGAAGCAATGGGATCGCAATGATAAATAATATGAACTGTTAGGAAGAGCCTGAGCTCAGAAGAGCCAGGTTAGAAATGGTTTTTCAGTTAATCAGGTAGGATGGTAAGGGTCTCACTTAAGATGAAAACTGGGGAATGGAAATGAACAGTATTCTCTGACTTAAGTATTGGTAGCATCTACGAAGGAGTTGAAGGAGAGAGAAGGAAGCAACATGCCGTAAGAATTGTTACTGAATTGAGCAATTAGAACATCATGGCTGCCCTGCCACCTTCTGCCTGCTGCTCCACCTTCATGTTTTACTTTTCACTTCTGAGTTCCCTAGAGACGATTTCAACTTGCTCAGCTTCTTGTCATACCAGGTCTAGAGTCTTGCTGGCTGGCTTAATTAGTGCTTGCCTTTGTGTTAGGTGTGCAGCCCTGTAAAATCCTCCCCTAAAAAGGAGAGAGGATTATCTGAAGCAGACATGACCGTGTCCACTCAGCAGGAGGCTGTGATATGGACGGGCATTGTAGCCCAAGCACCCCAGAAAACAGAATCTGATGTAAGAATTCATGCAAATGTTTTTATTAAGAGAGACAGGGGTGAGTGTAAAAAATTTTGAGATAGGGAGGGAGAAAGGGCTGGCTGGGGGATGTGCTGCTGATGTAGGCTGCTTTATACTATAGGGGTGTCCCATGAAAGATCACATCAGCTGCCATCTCAGGACCACAGACAGTTGAGAAAGACAAAGGATTTATTTGTTTTGTTGTTGTTCTTGGCCACTGGTTAAAAGTTTGCTGTCCTGAGACCTCAGTCCCCAGAAGTTCCAGACTGCAACTGTGGGCAGTGTCAACAAGGAAGTTCTAGGTTGGTGAGAAACTCATGGTTTGGCCTTAAAGTAATGTACTGTCAAGTTTGTATGAATAAAATCATTCCCAACCCATGCAGAGCTGGTTATTGCAGCAGCAGTTGAAGCAAAAGACACATGAGCCCAAGAGATTGTGAACTGGTGTATAGGGGTGGTGTATATAGAAAGCAGCAATAGACAGCTAGTTGAGAGGGTGAGGGATGGGCCATGGGGGGAGGAAGGAAAGGTGCTCTCATCAGTTCCAAAGCTCAAAACAGAATAATTCAAATAAAGCCCAGTCAATATTCATTGAGCCTCTACTCTTTGCAAGAAACTGAATTTACTTCCCCAAAGTAAGCAAGAAGCTTTACCATCGCATGGAGGAAACAGATGTGTATAAATTTGAAATATAAGATAACATGTGTTAATATCATCGCTTATAATAAATGTGCACAAGAGGAGCACGGAAGAGGGAGCCGCAGGGAGCTGTGCCTGCAGGAAGAACAGAGTCTTTGTAGAAGATTAAATGTGGCTTTAATGATTAAAGCTAAAATTTTGATAATAATGTGAAGCCAATTTCCTTACAAAATATTTACAACAAATCTTTAGAGCCCCTGTATCTATGCCTCTCTATTTTATTAAAATGACACCTTTACATTTTAGATATTTCATATTGAAAATAAAAATTAATAATTTAAAAACAACTTATTTCTCCCTTTTCAGGAAGTGAATGGTCATTTTTTTTTTCATGTTACAGCACAATGCAGCTGGGTTTATTTTAAAAATGATATACCAGAATCTCTGCATATACCAGTTTCTTAGACTAGAGTCACTGTTAAACATTGCATGTTACCCATACATGTTTATTGTCCTTCTCCCTCCATGTCGAGACTGAAGGAGTGAAAAGGGCAAGAGCTGAAGACAAAATAGAGATCTGGAGATAGATTCGAAAGATTAGGTATTCCAGGTTTTCTGGATCAAAATCTGATGCTGCTGCCAGAGGAGAATGTTCTCTTTTCTCTTTCTTTCCTTTTCCCAAAGAAATTAAATAAAACTGAAGAGATGTTGTAAGTAGGACGGACAGAACCCAGGCAACAACGGAGGTCTAGACAAACAGAAACGGATAGCTGTGACTCTGGGGCTACCTTAACCATAACAGTGACTAGACTGTGCATCCTGCCCAAGATTTGCCTTTAAAAAAAAAATTAATTCCAGTATAGTTAACCTACAGTGTTCTATCAGTTTCAGGTGTACAATGTAGTGGTTCAACAATTCTATTCCTTATTCAGTGCTCATCATGATAAGTGTACCCTTAATCCCCTTGGCCTATTTCACCCATTCTCCCCCCTTCCTTCTGGTAACCATGAATTTGTTCCCTGTACTTCAAAGTCTGGTTTTCGTGTGTCTTTTTTCTTTTGTTTATTTGTTTTGTTTCTTAAGTCCTGCGTATGAGTGAAATCATATGTTATTTATCATTCTTTGACTTATTGTACTTAACATTTCACTCTCTAGATTCATCCATGTTGTTGCAAAAGGCAACATTTCATTCTTTTTTATGGCTGAGCAATATTCTGTTATCTATCTATCTATCCATCATGTATCACATCTTTATCTATTCATCTGTTGATGGACACTGGGCCGCTTCCATAATTTGGCTATTGTAGATAATGCTGCAATAATCATAGGGGTACATATATTTTTTCAAATTAGTGTTTTTGTATTCTTTGGGTAAATACCCAGCAGTGGAACTACTAGATCATACGGTGGCTCTATTTGTACTTTCTTGATGAAGCTCTATACTTTTTCTATAGTGACTGCACCAGTTTGCATCCCCACCAACAGTATTCAAAGGTTTCTTTTTCTCCACATCCTCACCAACACTCATTGTTTCTTGAGCTTTTATACACTTGAGTTTTTGATTTTAACCAATCTGACCGGTGTGAGGTGATATCTCATTGTGGTTTTGATTTATATTTCCCTGATGATGAGTGATGTTGAGCATCTTTCCATGTGTCTGTTGGCCATCTGGATCTCCAAGGCATTCCTCGAAGGAATGTCTGTGTCTTCTGCCCATTTTTCAATAGAACTTTTTGATGTTATTGAGTTGTGTAAGTTTTTTTAAAATGTATTTTGGATAACTAACCCTTTATCAGGTATATCATTTGCCAACATCGTTTCTCAATCCATCGTTTCTCAATCCATCGTTTCTCAATCCATCGTTTCACAATCCATTGTTTTGATTCCTTTGTTGTGCAGAAGCTTTTTATTTTGATGTAGTCTTAATAGTTAGGTTTTGCTTTTGTTTCTCTTGTCTCAGGAGACATATCTAGAAAAATGTTGCTACAGCTGATGTCAGAGAAATTGCTGCCTGTGTTCTATTCTAGCTTTTTATGGTTTCAGGTCTTACATTTAGGTCCTTAATCCATTTTGAGTCTATTTTTGTGTATGGTGTAAGAAAGTGGACAAGTTTCATTTCTTTTGCATGTCAATGTCCAGTTTTCCCAACACTATTTGTTGAAGAAACTGTCTTTTTCCCATTAATGGCTATTTGGGGGCATTCCAAAGACTTGCCTAGAGGAGCAACTCAAAGATCCTGCTGCTCCCCATTCTTGCCCTGTATCCCTATAGCCGGAGCCAGGGACTGAGTCCCTGACACCACACTGACTTTTGGGGACTTGAAGAAACATCTTACCTCCTCTGTCAAAGATTAATTGACCATAAATCACGGGTTTATTTCTGCACTCTCCAGAGTTCTATTGATCTAAGTGTCTATTTTTGTGGCAATTCCATACTGTTTTGATTACTATAACTTTGTAGTATATCTTGAAATGTGGGGTTGTGATGCTTCCAGTTTTGTTCTCCTTTTTCAACATTGCTTTGGCTATTCAGAGTTTTATTGTGGGCCATACAAATTTTAGGGTTATTTGTTGCAACAAAATGCTGTTGGTATTTTGTTAGGGATTGCATTGAATGTATAGGTTGTTTTGGATAGTAGGGAGATTTTAACAGTATTTTTTCTTCCAACCCATGAGCATGGGAAATATTCCATTTGTTTGTGTCATCTTCAATTTCTTCCAGCAATTATTTTATACTTCGAGGACTATGAGTCGTTCATCTCCGTGGTTAAGTTTATCCCTAGATATTTTAGTAATTTTGGTGCAGTTGTAAATGGGATTGTTTTCTTAATTTCTCATTCTGCTACTTCATTATTAGTGTATAAAAATGCAATGAATTTCTGTATATTGATTTTGTTATCCAATAGCATTACTGAATTCATTTATCAGTTCTAACGTTTTTTGATGGGGTCTTTAGGTTATTTATTTATTTATTTATTTAAAGCTTTTATTTATTTATTTGACAGACAGAGATCACAAGTAGGCAGAGAGGCAGGCAGAGAGGGAGAGAGAAAGAAGCAGGCTCGTCGCTGAGCAGAGAGCCTGATGCGGGCTCTCTCCTCAGCTCCTCGCTGAGCAGAAAGCCTCGATCCCAGGACCCTGAGATCATGACCTGAGCCGAAGGCAGAGGCTATAACCCACTGAGCCACACAGGTGCCCCAGTTTTTTTTCTTTTTTTTAAAATATAGAGTACCATGTCTTCTGCAAGTAGTGAAAGTTTAACCTCTTCCTTTCCAGTTTAGATGTCTTTTATTCATCTTTCTTGTCTTCTGTGGCTGGGACTTCCAGTAATATGTTGAATAAAAGTAGTGAGAGTCGACATCCCCGATTGTTCCTGGCCTTGAGAGAAAAGCTCTCAGTTTTTCACCATTGATTATTATGATATTAGCTGTGTTTTTTTCATATATGGCCTTTATTATGTTGAGGTATGTTTCCTCTAAATCTGCTTTGTTGAGTGTTTTGATCATGAATGGGTACTGTACTTTGTCAAAAGCTTTTTCTGCATCCATTGAAATGATCATATGGTTTGTATCCTTTTTTTTTTTTTTTTTTTTTGCTGATGTTGTGTATTACATTGATAGATTTGTGAATATTGAACAACCTTGCATCTCAGGAATAAATCCCACTTGATCATGCTGAATTTTAAAAATTTATTTTAGGATTCAGTTTGCTAATATTCTGTTGATGATTTTTGCATCTATGTTCATCAGAGATAATGGCCTGCAGTTCTCTTTTGTAGTGGTGTCTTTATCTGCTTTTGGTATCAGGGTAATGGTGGCCTCATAGAATGAATTTGGAAGCTTTCCTTCCTCTTTTACTCTTTAGAATAGGTATTAGCTCTTCTTTAAATGTTTGGTAGAATTCATGTGTGAAGCCATTTGGTCCTGGACTTTTGTTTGTTGGGTTTTTTGATTACTGATTCAATTTCATTGCTTGTTATCTGTTCAGATTTTTCTATTTCTTTCTGATTTGGTTTTGGGAGGTTATATATTCCTAGGAATTTAACAATTTCTTCTAGGTTGTCCAATTTGTTGACATATCTATTTTCATAATATTCTCTTATAATCCTTTGTATTTCTATGGTATCAGTTATTTCTCTTCTTTCATTTCTGATTTTGTTTGAGTCCTTTTCTTTCTCTCTCTCTTTCTTTTTTTTTTTTTTTTGGTGAGTCTTACTAAAGGTTTATCAATTTTGTTCATCTTTTTAAAGAAGCAGTTCCTGGTTTCATTGATCTGTTCTATATATATATATATATATATATATATATATATTTATATAAAAATATATATATTTTATAATTTCTATTTATTTAATTCTACTCTAATCTTTATTTCCTTCCTTCTACTGGTTCTAGTTTTGTTTTTTTTCTAGCTCCTTTAGATGTAAGTTTAAGGTATTTATTTGAGATTTTTTTTCTTCTTGAGGTAGGCCTGTGCTGCTATAAACTTCCCTCTTAGAACCAATTTGCTGTATTCCAAAGATTTTAGACCATTGTGCTTTCATTTTCATTTGTCTCCATGCATTTTTAAAATTTCCTCTTTGATTTCTTGATTGGTCCCATCATTGTTTAACAGCATGTTAATTACCCTCCATATATTTTTGTTCTCTCCAGATTTTTACTTGTGGTGACTAAGCTTTGTCTTAATTCCTAAAATGTGAATGTGTCTCTCCTTTTTTCCTTTTAGCAGTAGAATTACCAGTCCTTATATGTGGCCTGGTTAGTAGGGTTTACCATTGAATACAATCTCATTTCCATAACACAAAACTAAAATGTGGCATAATATCATGCTTGCATTTGATTATAGCATATTCAATGTATGCAAATGTTGTCATATTGCTTTGCAAAATAAAGACATACTAAAATAAATATATAAGTAGTGTAGGCTATCCCACCAGTTACTGCATTCAGTGTGTGCATGGAGATAGGAATCGAACCTTTCATCTGTTGGTCTCTGTTCCACTTATCTCCTATGGATTATGAGAATCTTGCTAATTAGAATATGAATCTACTATTGGAAACTGTATCTATATCTATGTCTATTCAGATGTTTTTGGGATGATATGGATCTCAAAATCAAGCTAACTGATTCACTTGGGCTCAACTGAAGAATCAGCAATCTGTCCCAATAATGGATGAGAAATGGCCTATGCTTAACTTCCTGAGAGACTATTCCAATGCTAAACCTACCTAAAGGATTTCATGGGTATATTTGATCATTCTGAATTCTGACTTCAGAACCAAGATGTCACTTGTGTAGAGTATGGAGTTTTCAGATATGAGAAAACAGTAAATGTTGGAATGGCTTAAGAAGAAAGGGCTTGAGGCAATATTGAGTCAATGTTCTCATAAATTGCCTTAGCCCTACTTTCTCAGTGGTAAGAAAGATGAGCAGATCTCCAAAGTGGGAAGGCACCATAGATTTTTGAGAACCTAAAACTTTTAAGTGGAGGACTTCTCTTCTTTCCCTTCCATGTAGTTCCTCATTTCTAGAGATTAGATCTTGCTCAGACTTCACTTTTTTTTTCTTTTTTTTTTTTTTGGTTCAGTTGAAGGCATTTGAATGGCAACCATGTTCTAGGCATTGGAGTAAATGCTTTACATAGTTTATTTCATTAAAAAATCATCTCAGGAATTATTATTACCTATTTACAAATAAGAAAACATGCTATGAAATCTAGGTGATTTATTCAGTTATTCAGTGAAGAAGGTGGGGACAAGATGTATATAAGTCTAACTGTAAAGCTTGTGTCCTCTTTTTGGTACATAATATTCTCTCCTCTAAGCTTCAGACCCTCTGGTCTTATTTAGGGTTCTTAGAGTTGACTTGGGTAAACTTTGAAGGACTTCATTTCCTTTTACACTTTTATGAGAAGTCTTTCCTGATAGCCTGTGAATGATAAGGATGAACCAGAAAGGAGGCTGTGCCCTGCCATGATGGCTCAGCTACACTTACCTTATCTCTTTGGACTTCTTCAAAATCTTTGTGTTATGATTTTGGTAGCATTTGGGTAAAGCCTATTGAAAGTGAATGGTTTAGTTTTCCTGATGGAAAGTTTAATTTAGCTCTCCAGCATGTTGCTTTTAGCTTGTTTGTAGATATAATCGTTTACTTAATGAGGATGCATCCTCCCTTTCAGAGTACAGACTTTAAAATGAATTTCCATAGATTTACATAAATTCCCTGGGGACCACTATAATGTGAGCAAAGAAAGAATTGCCCAGCTGTGTGCTGATTTAATGGAATTATGAAGCTTTAGGGTGTGGGCTCTGAAAAAGATATCTAGGGGAAATAGTCACTCAAATTGTTGGAGAAATAAACCGTTAAATGAATTTGCTCTCACTCAGATTGAAGACGATTTTAGAAGCCAGCAGCAGCCAAGGTTTTAAAAAGCTCCTTTTAGGAAAAGCTTGTAAAAATGCTGTACATTTCAGAAATCACCTGTTATTTCTGAGAATGATTGTCAATATTACAACATATTTTGGATAGAGGTTTTTTATTTAAAAAATTTAAAAATGGGGATTTTATTTAAAAAATTTTAAAATGTTAAAAATTTAACAAATGTCCTATACCTCATGTTGTCAACACAAAACCAATAGCGTCTTTAGATATACTTGTTTTTAATTTAAATATGGGTCCCCAACATCATCTGATCCAGAGTTAATTAGTGGTGGCCTGTATGTCCTTCACACCTCAACCCCTTCCTCATGTGAAAAGACCTAAGAAGGTATCAGCTTTGGGGGCTCAGAGATTTTACCATCTATTTAACTTCCTTTGAATCTATCTTTAGATGGTGATATCCCAGTTACATTGTACTCTGTGATTGGTTCTGTAGGTTGGTTAGCAATAACAAAAATTGGAAGACTTCATGATTCTCTTGACCTTGGAATATAGCCATATAAATTAAATCCTTTTCATGAAAATACCTCAGCATTATCTATATGTTCACGATAATACCCAAATATCTATAAATATATATCTTTGGTTCAAAAAGGCTTATTCAAGAATATGAATGGATCGATATTAATTTGTATTCTGTGTTGGAAAAACAACCACAAAAATGGAGTCAATAAGGTTCACCTTTGTATATGAAGAAGTCAATCGGTCAATAAGCATTTAGTAATATATAGAGGATGCTCTAAGATGGATGGAGAAAATAAAAAAAAAATTTATTTGTCCATGGCTTTGGGCTTTTTAACATCTATACAAAGAAGTAATAATAATAGCTAGCATACTCTGTTCACTTATTATCTGCCGGGTTTTTTGTCTTTTTGTCTTCTGCCATGAACCTCACAACAACCTATGACTTAGGCACTCTACCTATTCCATTTTACAGTTGAGAAAACAGAAAGTTAAATTACTTGCCCCAAGTCTAAGGTGGTGTAACTTAGGTGGCAAATATGGAGCTTTGGCTCCAGAAGTTAGGCTCCTTTTTTCAAATTCTTAGATATTTTTTATTTTGGTAAAGTATAAATATACCACATGGGTGTTCAAATATCTGAGTCCCTGCTTTCAATTCTTTTATATATATACCAGAAGTACAGTACAATTGCTACAACTTATGATAATTCCAAATGGGTTTCTTTTTCTTTTCTTTTTTTTTTTTTTTGATAACATTGTATACTGTCTTCCATAGTGGCTGCACCATTTTAAAATTCCACGGGCAATGTACAAGGTTTGCAATTTCTCTACCTTCCTGTCAACATTTTTTTTTTTTTTCTATGAGCCACCCTAATGGTATCTCACTTTGGTTTTGATTTGCATTTCCCTAGTGATTAGTGATGTGGAGCATCTTTTCCTGTGATTTGTAAATCCTCTTTGGAAAAATGTCTATTTCAATCCTTTATTCATTTTCAAATAGGGTTGTCTTGTTTTGTTTTGTTTTTGAGTTGTAGAAGTTCTTTATATACTCTGATTTTAATACCTCATCAGATAATGGTTTGCAAATATTTTCTCCCATTCCATACATTGCCTTTCACTATCTTCATGGTGTCCTTTCCAGTATTGCCTGTGCTTAGACCCTGTGCTCTTAACCACGTGACACTGAAGCGTATAACCAAGGTTGCAACGTGCTACATTGTTTGGTACCAACCATATCTCATTATGATGAAATAAAGATAAGAGGCTGTGTTGTCTGAGAATGCATGAAGGAAGGAGTGAAACTTAACGCACTGTAGATGTGTTTAGTGCGTATTTTTTGATTAGTCTGTTTTTGCATGAGAATTAGTTGGGAAAAAAATATTCAATCAACTGTGTAGCATCTTCCTGCTCTTTCCCGTGTATTTCTTGGGCGTTCATAAGAGGAGGGGAGCAATGGGAAAGGGGGTGGGTGACTGGCTATGAATGGAGTTAGATCTGCCAAACCTTTAGCTATAGATATAGTGCCAGGATGTTTTCTGGCAGAAGTTTTATTTAACCTGAAGTGAAAAGAGGTGAAATGAAACCTCTCTTCAGTCTTATTCACTGCCTGCCACTGGAAACACACTTCTCCTTGGAGCTTAAAAGAGGGGGAAAGGAAAAGAGAGAACAACAATCTTTTCTCTTGCCTTTTCTTCTTTGCTTGAGGCAGTATTAAGCTGTATCCTCCTGGGTATTATTAGGGTGGAGGCAGTGGGCAGAGAACTGAGGTCACATTGTGCTCCTTCATCTGAAGAAGATGTTACAAGTGTGACTCAGGTTTCAGTTGGAGCTCTTTGCTTCTAACTGCATACCCTACATTGGACTTCTAGTTTTTGGATTTTGGATGCATGTAAGATAGTGTTTTCTCCCCCATACTGTTTGTGAATTATTGATTCTATGTCCTGTATTCTGTCAGAGAGAGGTATGGATACTATAGCAATGACAACCTCTAAGGTAAAAATTAAGAAAAGTCGGTCCTCTTCCCATGCAAGTATATACATAAGCCTGAGGTGCTCACATTGGAGTCACATCCTTGCTCTAGGCTCTTAACATTTTCACTGTTCAGAGGAATCTTAGAAAGGGTTTGTGCAAGTAATGCTGATAGTGTGAGAGCTGTCAGGAAGTTTGCAGTATACAGAGCCTTTTGTAAGCCTCCTGGGGAGCCTGCATAGTATGCAATGGCTTCCTCCTCCTGCAGTGGTTTGGTAAAGGGGGTGGGGTGGGTGTGGTGAGAGAAGATTGCAGTGAGATGGGAGAGCATAGAGAGGGACTTCGGGGCCCTCCTGATTGCATTCCAGGTGATAACCTCACTTCCAGTGGACAGACTCTGCAGTCCGGGTCTCTTGACTTGTTATAAGCAGCATGTGTCCTACACCTTCAGACTCCCATGATTTCATCTCACCTTCCAGGGTTATCCAGCATGGCTTCAGTCCTCTTACACAAAGGAGCCATGGGGTATCTGCTCTATATCAAAGGCCAAGAAAGAGAGTCATTTTGCAGACAATTTTCATACTATTCATTGTGTATATATTGTACCATGTGCTGGATGCCTCCATATTTCATTAAATTCTGATAGTAGCCCTGAGATCGATTTTACTGTTCCCTTCTGCTCCCGAGGAAACTGACTCTGTGGATGGGAAGGAAGTGAACTTGCTCAGGGGGACAATGAGCAGAAGGCAAAGCAGAGAATCCGAGCAGGTCTTCCTGATGCTACAGGCATCATCCTTCTGGCCCATCTGGGCAGAGACCTCTTCCTGGGCTTCTCTTATTGACCTTAACTTCCCTTCCTTTTAAACTCTCATTTTAGATTCTAGGAAACACGGGGAAGAGGGGTGCTTTACATAAAATTTGTTAACTGAAATTAGCAACAATTATCGCCTCTTGGAAATGAGTGTGGTTGTTCCCTGGCATTGTAGAATGACATCATCAGGCTTGGTACATTGCAAGCATGAGTCGGTGGTCCTGTTATCCTGATAAATGAATTGAGTTCATCCTCCATTTGCTCTGTCATCTCATCTGCTAGCAGTTTCCTAAGGAGACGTCAGAGGCAGTTTTCACACTGCTTATGGAAACTGTTGGCGGAAAGGACTGTTGCACAGGTGGAGATAATGTCATTCAGCTGCAATGAGTGCAGTTTGCAAGAGAGAATTGCTCCTCTTCTCGCTGCAGCCAATGCCAGAGCCCAAGAGCCTCATTTTAGGACAGAAACACTTCCGGGCATAATTTTTTCTTTCTGCAGCTCAGTTGTTGGCTTATTCTTACTTGTTTTTGTCAGCATAATGCTTTTTTGTTGTGGTGTCAGTTTCATGACATGATTACTTTCCTGCCAAGTCCAGTAATCAAAGTGAATTAAGAGCATTATTTATTGATTTTTAGAAAGAATGGGTTTATTGTGCTTTATTTTTTCTTAAATGAGTTAATTTGATCCAAAAAACCTATTAGGGTTAACAGTGCCACTAGTAAATATCACTTACCCAATAATTTAGAAAATATTATTTTCTTGAATAGAGCATAAATGTTACAGTTCTAACCATTTTCAGATGATGTTCAAACAACAGCAAGAAAAGATTTTACTTTATTTGAAAACCACAGTAGAGGCTCTTGGAAGCTTCGCTGGTATCAGTTTTGCTTGAAAAAACTACAATTAGGTAGAATGTGTTCCACTTAGTAGCTGTTGTCACAATCGATTATTGGATATAAAAAGGATGACCATATACCTTTCTCAGAGGGTCAGTATGCACCAGGAGTTGTGACCAAGAGCATGGTCTTGTGCTCTATTTCTTAAGCTGGTGCTTAAGGGTTGGGGGAGAGCTCATGATCACCATCATCATCACCACTCTCACAATAATAATAGCAAGTATATAGCAACTCATGTGGGGGGCACCATTCTGAGCCATTTGCATGTAATAATTCATTTGAACCTTGGGTAGCTCAGGAAAGTGGGAACTATTATCACCCCCATTTTACAAGTGAGGATCCTGAAGTACAGAGAGGTTCAGTAACTTGCTCAAGATTACACAGCTGCTAAGTAGGAGAACTAGCATACATACCCAAATGGGTTGACTCTGGAGTTTGAACCTCCATACTGTTTTCCACAGTGGCTGCCCATTTGCATTCCTACCAACAAAGCACAGGGGTTTCTCTTTCCTCATACCCTTGCCAACACTTATTGTTTCTTGTGTTTGTGATTTTAGCCATTCTGAGAGGTGTGAGGTGATATCTCATTATGGTCCTGATTTGCATTTCCCTGATGATGAGTGATGTTGAGCATCTTCCATATGTCTGTTGGCCATCTAGATGTCGTCTTTGGAGAAATGTAGTTTATGTCTTTTGCCCATTTTTTAATTGTATTACATGTGGCTTTTGGTGTTGAGTTGTATAAGTTTTTTTACATATTTTAGATAATAACATTTAGAAGTCACTTTTAATGTTTCAGATGGCCAGGAAACATTTTCCCAATTGCCAGTGATTTGTGTAGCCATTAACAAAGAAGCACTACTCTTCAGGATGACACATCATGCCCTTAAGATTTAGAATAAAGTATTAACAACAACAACTGCACCAATAACCATTTATTGAGTGCTTCTGTAAAGTAGGCACTGTGCTAGCTATTCACATAGAGACTCACAGAACATTCAAAACTATATGAACTAGGTCTGATTTGAATGGATCACTACCCTCAGCCTCAGCTCTGCATTTTTACTTTTGGGACAGTCTTGTGCATATTCCTAAGCAGTGTTTTTGCAGCTTATGCCTAGAGTCACAGGGAAGTGAAGGATATTCCCTTGCTGCTTTCATGGTGTTAGCGCTAAGATACCTCTTCTCACATATAAACCCAGAAATCACACCCCTAACTCAAACTATCCTATTTTTACAGATTTTGTGGGGGAAAAGTCAGCTAATTTCCACACTCCCTTGATCCTGTTGTTTTCATTATCACACTTCCCTGCATTTCCTAGTTTCAATTAGGACTGAAAACAATGCGCCACCATCCCACGAGCATAGCTTCTCAGAGTGCTTTTCTCTCCACAGAGGAGGCAGCCCTTCATCTCTCCAAGGAGGTCAAGTGCTCATTAAACTTCTTCCCATTTAGTAGATGCGCGGACTCTTTAAAACTGGGCACCATTTTTGTTATGATGAGCACTGGGTATTATGGGCAAGTGATGAATCATTAAATTCTACTCCTGAAACCAATAATATACTAGATGCTGAGTAGAATTTAAATAAAATTTTTAAAAACCCACAGAAAACTTTAAAAAGAAAACCCAACTGGGCAACTTTAAGGAACTTCCCTAAAATTTGAGGTAAATGTTTAAACTGATCTTCAAAAAACTTTGGTTTACATATTGATGCCCCTGACCCTTTTCCCTGCTTTTTTTGTTTTAGCAGCTAGAACTGCAGAATGCTGAATTGGACTACACTGGCTATAAATATCCATGATTCCTATTTGAATAGCTTAAAGATTTGATCATAAGACAGTTGGTTCAGATGAGGGTAAAAAGGTCTGATTCAGAAGATCCCCACAGCTACAAGGATCCATCTTCAGCTGTTGTAAAATCTCTGATTTTGACAACATTGGTAACACATTGAAGAATGTTTCTTTCTGTGTCTGTGTCCATGTACATACATACATACACGTGTACAAAGGTAACATGACAGACTAAATCAGGAGAGTAGGTGATATGGGGCTATGCATAATTTACTTCATACTTCTGTATATTGGAATTTAAGAGGAAAATGTACATATTTCTTTTAAAACTTTATAAATACTTTTTAAAGAAGGACTCAGAGGAAAAACTTATACTTCCTTTGTTGAGAATAGAGAATATTCTCAGGGGATATTAGCCATTACCTCCCAGAGGCTTAACCTTCACTTGAACAAATGTCTACATTTGCATAACCAGATACTAAAATAATTCACACATTAAAGCAACCATTATTTACCTGCCATGCTACATGACAAAATAGTTGGTGAGTGATTTTATAATTATACATTTTTGGTGCTGTGCCTCTGGCTGCCAAAAGATAGACATGCCAATCTAATGAATATTTTTATATTATTTTTATGTATAAGCAAAGACTAAAAATAGGTGATTTTTAAGAGTTTGTCATTTCATTGTGTTGTGCTTAGTAAAATTATAGCTCGACAATAGATATTATAAAAACATTTTAGATAGGGCAGTGTTCTATAACAGTATCATATTCTTTTATGCAAATTTCTCAAGTAGTAGGATCATTGACAGAATTTGAAAGAAAAAAAATAGCCTAAAGCCTTTGGAATCTTCTAATCATCTATTTTCACAATTACGGAAATGCAAGATCACATATGATTTTGTGGTTAAATAAAATCAGTGCTTGTCCATAAGAAGTTCTTGGTCTCCCGTGTCAGTGTTGGAGACAGCCGACGCTAGGAGCATCTGTTCACCTGCCTTTTCTCTCTGGGTAGTTATCCTTTCTGGCTCTAGCTTCTTTGTGAATCCATGATCTGTTACTGGCATGTCTTTGATAACCTCATGTCCCCTTAGATGTTTATATCTGATAGCATGTTGTTTTCCTGCCAGAGAACGTTTTTAAGTCAATGAACTAACTGTATAATGACTGAATGTTGAACATCAGGAAACAGGAGACAGTTTGGGAAAAGATCATTTCCCAGTGCCTCAAAAATAATAAAAGGAAGATGGATTAGAATGTGCTTTTACCTATCTTGTATCTTCCCATCAAATATGTTTTGCTTGTCCTATTAGAGAAATAACATGGCTTGGATGGATCTTCTATGTATCATATTCTGTTAATGAAATATTTTGGTATTCCCTTGTTGTTACATTTTATTTCTGCTAATATCATTATCATAATTTCAAAGTTCAGATTTTAGCTTGTGATGGTTTAGCATTGATTTGAATTTAATTAGAAAAAGGTAGCTCAAATACTATTTTATCTAAATATCTTAGTATTTTAAACACCTAAAAACTTAGAATCACTATAGGGCATCTCTCTGAAACATTACATTGTATGAATAATGATAATAACAAAATTATTTATTGAGGACTTCCGATGTATTAGATGCTGTGTTAAGTTCTTCTTATGCATGATATTTTTAAATGTTTGTAAGAACCCTATGAGGTAGAAATGAACTCTCCTCTTTACAGAGGAAGATGCTGAGGCTAAGAAAGTCCCTAAAATGTGTCAACATTTGTAGCCGGTGAGAAACAGAATCAGAATTTGAGCCTGGTTCCATTTCATTCCACAGACCCTTACTTCTTCTACTCATTATACTCTGGATCTAATTATATGCCATGTCCATCTTTGTTAAATGCCAACTGTGTACCAGACACTACCCCCCCCACCTCATTTTATCATGTTTAAGTGGCCTGATCAACTTTTCCCTGCTTAGAAATAACAGGTCTCAAATCCAGGTCTTATGACTTCAAATTGAGTAGTGTTCCTACCATAGGAAGCTAATCTTTCAATCAAGCCCAGTATGACATAAAGTAGAATTTTAGAGGTGGGGTCTTTGGTAGCAATTCTCTCAGAAAACCCTTGATCCGTATTTTCTTTAAAACAAAGGAAAGTAGATAACTTATAATTTTGCATTAGTTTAAAATCATAATATAACTTCATAATTGCCATGCATAATTTCTAGGTTACATGATGTCTAGTCTGTATTTTGTAGCATGTCAGAAGAGATTATTTTGGGTTTTTTTTTTTTTTTAAGATTTTATTTGTTTGACAGACAGAGATCACAAGAAGGCAGAGAAGCAAACAGAGAGAGAGGAGGAAGCAGGCTCCCCGCTGAGCAGAGCGCCCAATGCGGGGCTTGATCCGAGGACCCTGGGATCATGACCCGAGCTGAAGGCAGAGGCTTTAACCCACTGAGCCACTCAGGTGCCCCGAGGTTATTTTGGTTTTCGTTGCTTGATGGAATCACAGACTAAACCCTTCATTGATTAAAGAAATTTGCTCACTATCAGAGTTTAGCTGTTGAGGGTATTTTGAATAATGGATGAAGAGCAGGAATGTTCTCTTTGTCGTGACATGATGATGAGTGAGAAGTTGTGGTGCAATGAAAGGGAGGAAGGATTTCAGGAAGGGAATATAGTTTCCTTGACTACAAACAAGGTGAGAATAGCTGTAGAATGAAATGGCAAATATTGTAACAGGCACAAATTGGTGACCAAAGATGTCTTGGGTGGGTCTCATTAAGATGACACTCTTTCTCAAACTGAAAATCTAATAGCAACTCCATGTCCCCAGAGCTTCACATACTTCTGTTTTAAAGATCCACTTTTTCTTTGCATCTTGGCTTTTTCTTCTGTAACTATTCACTCCTGCTTTCCTAGCAGCTTCAAAACGAATCCTCCCGTCCACCCCAATTTCTCCCAAACAGGAACCTCTATACTGTGTGGTATATTCTAGTCATGATCTTCTCCATTAGCCATCAGCAGGCCTTGAGAGCTCTCAGACATGGGGAGCACGTGGAGCCTATAGGGTGGGAGATTCTCTTGTATGGGAAAGAAGGACGGGGAGCACTACTTTTGTATTTGGAATACCAGATTTGTGGTGATTTGATTAATCAGATTAATTATATTCCATGACACACTGATTTTTTAAAGCAATCATACTTCTATTGCAGTTTTAAAATGTAGTCCCCCATATTAGTTTCCTAGGGGTGCCAGAAATCGGGGGGTTTAAAATAATATAAATGTATTTTCTCACACATAGTGCTAGAGGCTAGAAGTCTGCACTCAAGCTATCAGCAGGGCTGTCGTCTCTCTGGAGGCTTTAGGGAAAAATCCTTCCTTGCTTTTTCCAGCTTCTGGTAGAACCTCTGCCATCTTCCACATTCCTTGGCCTACAGATGCACCAATCCAATCTCTGTGCTTGTCTTTACTTCTTCACATGGCCTTATTCCCTGTGTCTGTGTTCTTTCTTCTTCTCGTGGGGACACCTGTCATTGAATTTTGGGACCACCTTAATTCCCTAAGATTTCTTCTTGACTAAGTACATCTACAAAGACCTTATTTCCAAAGAAGGTTACAATCTGAGGCTTTCTGGGGACATGAATTCTGGAGGGATGAGGGGAGAGACACTAACCAACCCACCACGGAGTGTTATTCTATATCAGACAATTGATTTGGTACTCAAGGCCCAATAATGAGCAAAAAGCAATATGGTTTCTGCCCTCCTGGATGTTATAGTCTAGCATGGAGATTAAGTATACATCAAACAGTGTTTTCAAGAGTCCTAAGTACATGCAAGGTCATGTGCCCTTCAGGAACATGCCGCAGGAGAAATTGGTCATGTCAAGAAGTTGAAAAAACCTTGGACAGTGTTCTAGGAAAAAGATTCACAACAGCCATGTTTTTGGTTTTGAAAAGGAAAGAAAACTTTATTATTATTATAGAAACCTAATAGAAACAGAAGAGGAAAGGAATCTGCACATAGATAAAGGCAATAGTAGGTGATAAATGAGAATAAAGCAAAGTTACATCAACTTGGGTACTTACAACATCTAACCTCATCAGCTACGGAAGCCCCATGGAGACAGCCAGGCTGGTGTCCCCATTGAGAGACCTGGGTGGAGTGTTCTCCCCTTAGGTGAGACTTCCAACTGGCCATCCCCAATGAGGGCCGTATTTATAGGGCAAATAATTTGGTTTGAAGTTACACATTTGTTTGCCTATGTGCAGTTTGAAGCGAGCCACATTTCTATGTTATTGTGTTTTTAAGGAGCCTGGGATATGTGTGTCTGCCTTCCCTCTGGGATTCCATTTCCATCCCAGGGGCCCAGCCCATCCTGGAAGAGGAGGGGACGTGAGGCACGATTTATAACTCTTGGCATCCAGAACAGAAAGGCCAGTTCTTACTTAGAGACCAGATAATATATTTCAAATAACCAGTTTCCCAAGATCATTTACATAGCATGAGTCTCACAAACAGCACTTTTTAGCATGCTTGTATACGTGCAAGGTCAGATGGTCTATTATGGGGGACAAGTTTCAGAAACATCTATCCATGTAGAACAGACAATGAGATTTGAGCTGAAAGATGAAAGCTGAGTGGAGAGAGATAAGTAGGTAAAAAGTGGATAGAAGAGAGAAACACATTCCAGACAAGAGGGAATGGCAGGTATAAGTGACTTCTGGTGGAAAGGAGCACGTTCGAGGAGGTAAAATACAGCCCCTGTATTTGATATTTCTCACACTTTATAGCACTAAAAATCAGAATATTTCCCAAACTCTGGTCCCTAAATATAATATGCTGTAAAAAACAGAGAGAGTACTTTGGGAAAATGTCTGAATCTTGGTTTATAGTAGGAAATACCCTGGATATCTATCTTGTTATACCAAAGAGGAAGGAACTCAACAGATTACAGGGATTGTGTCAAAGGATTTAGGAGCCACCTTGAAGAGGCTTCTACTGGCCAAAGACAGGATAATTTGAGCATCAATAGGAAATTATTGGAAGGGGCTGAAACATATCACTTTAAATTTGAGGAGTACAAAATGACTAACTAAAAATTAGTTATGACTACTAATACTAATACTAGTACAAAATGACTAACTAAAAATGACTACTAAAAAACTAACTTTTTAAACATTGGTGTCTGTGAGGGAACCAACCTGTTACCTAAAAACTAGTAAATTAGAGGAAAGAATCAAGAATTTATTTCTATTGTGTGAAAGAGTTATATTCAGGATACCTATAGAATTGATGAATATTTCTATTCATGTAAGCAAGTCAGCTAATAGATGGCAAAGGAATGAGAAAATATCACCAAATTTTAAACCACCCATGAAACAATGGATCAAGGTATTTGATCCATTGATGGCTGTTGAGTTGTAGATGTCTAAAAGAGAGCTGAATTTTATGTACTCAACAAGCATTCTACTCCAGATCTGAACCTGAATTAAATCATGCTTCTAGATCAAACCACAATTTCAGGAACATATTAAATGGCACGATAGAGATACAGTCAGCAAAATCTTAGAATATGATGAACTCTGCAGGAATAAATTATCTGGTTTCTTTAACAAATGAATTGCCAGGAGAAAAATGAGAGAGGAGGGCCCTATCAATTAAGAGAGATAAAGGACCTAACGAACAAATGCAATATGTGGATCTTATTCGGATCCACATCCAAGCCAACCTAATTATTTATAAAAAACCAAACATATATGTATCATACGATAAGAGAAATTCAAACAGTGGATATTTGATGATGTCAGAGAATACCATCTTCTTTTGAGGGACAAAAATAATGACCTTTTGATTATGTTTAAAAAAGTTATTATCTTTTTTAGATGCACACTGATATATTTATGGATGAAATAATACAATAGCAAGGATTTGGCTCAAAATATTCCCTTTGTTATAGGGAAGGAAAGAAGCAGATGGTAAAATAGATACAAGTGAAGCCCTAAGTTGAAGCCTTTTGTAACTGGGTGACAGGTGCATGGGGAAATCATATTCCACTTTTTTTTTTTTTTTTGTATTCTGTACTCTTGTCAATGAAAAGTAAAAAGAGAGGAAAAGGGAAACAGAAAAGTTCACACTGTGAATTCCTGCTTCTCTTTTATGTCATTGTATTTTTGTACTTCATTCTGGGTAGTGCTGATTTCTCCTAGAATGGTCACCAAAGTAACAACTCTGTTGTGTCTCCAGGCAGGGAACATGCTAGAATTATGGGGTCAGGATCCCTTGAGATCTAAGTGTTGAATTACCAAACACTACAGGGAACAGGGAAAGAAGCTATGTATATTTTCTTCTTTCCTTCCTTTCCTTCCTTCCTTCCTTCCTTCCTTCCTTCCTTCCTTCCTTCCTTCCTTCCTTCCCTACTTACATGCTTTCTAAAGGAAAGATAAACCCAGGAGAGGACATGAATGTAAAAATACAGACCATGTTCCTTTTTTCCTTAAAGATAGCAAATTTAAGCTAAAAACTAACAACAATTTAAATGACTACTTCATTTTTAAAAAATATTTATACCATGTAGACACTATTTTTGAGTGAAAAATCAGTGTTTGTTTAGAACAGTGCTTTGAACATTTTTTTAAATTTTTTTTAAAATTTTTATTTTTTATAAACAAATTTTTATCCCCAGGGGTACATGTCTGTTTAATGTTCTTTTTTTTCCCCTGAAATTGCTACTTGAAACCTTAGTCAAGTTAGAGTTGATGTATTTGTGATTAAATCACTTGAGCTCCTTTCACATTGTCTGATGACTCTATAATAAGTTAAACTTGTTGTGATTTTAGTATCTGTCAGAAACGTGTTTTGGTGAAAAAAAAGTTTTTTGGATTATATATACTGCTGAAGGCACAGAAGAAGATATGGTGAAAATATCAATAGATCTTCAATATTACAATATATTAAGCACGTGTGACAATCACATAAATAAAATCATAAACTTTTAATCAAGATATATTCTCAATAAGTATGCCTTAACACAATACAACTCATGAAAATCAATCAAGAAAATAAATATGTTGACAATACCCCCAATTAATTTCCAGCTTGAACCTTTCTTTCAAGCTCTAAAATGACAAATTGACTTCTGGACTTTTCCACCTGTATGACCTTCCCACAAACACCTAAAACCCAATAAGCTAAATTGAGTTCAATTCAACATTCATTTATTATTATTTTTTAATTTCTTTTCAGGGTAACAGAGTTCATAGTTTTACACCACACCCAGTGCTCCATGCAATGCGTGCCCTCCACAATACCCACCACCTGGCTCCCCCAACCTCCCACCCCCCGCCCCTCCAAAACCCTCAGGTTGTTTTTCAGAGTCCATAGTCTCTCATGGTTCATCTCCCCCCCAATTTCCCTCAACTCCCTTCTCCTCTCCATCTCCCCATGTCCTCCATGTTATTTGTTATGCTCCACAAATAAGTGAAACCATATGATAATTGACTCTCTCTGCTTGACTTATTTCACTCAGCATAATCTCTTCCAGTCCCGT